>JAECUM010029063.1:0-36728 GCA_016617855.1 Megalonaias nervosa | reverse complement strand
ATGGCAAGTGAAAATTTGTATTCATTGTTTGGCATAATATGTTTTATTTTGTTTTCGTCCTAAATGTAACGCACATAAATAATCGCGCAGAGAGAGAGAGAGAGAGAGAGAGAGAGAGAGAGAGAGAGAGAGAGAGAGAGAGATTTAACTTGGCACTGCAATTTACATATATTTACTTCTGTGTTTTAAAACTGATTTTTTTAATTATTTAAATAATCGAAGATATGTATGCATGTTTTGATTCTACCAGTATTAAAACGTTTATAATACAGCACCCCATGTAATACGGCATATATATATTTTTTTTTCCAGAATAGAACAGTAAAAATTACAATCCAATGAATGATTAAAGGAGACGTCTCAGTAAGACGAAAGATTAGCTCAGACAGGTTTCTTAAAGAACAAAGGACGTACAACATTATTCCGAATTGTACATTCCAGAGTTTTATTACATACATGAAGAAAACATAATTACTATATGCATTTCTATTTTCAGATTTAAAAATCATTGTCTAATAACCTTGTCAGTCAGTTGTCGGGCCGTAGATAACTCCGTTCTGGTACTCTTCTCCCCTGCATTTTTTGATATGGTTCAATTAAGTTTATTATAGTATTTGTACTTTAGGAACGAAACGACTATAGCATTGGGTACGAAACGACCAGCACTTTGGGTACGAAACGACCAGTACATTGGGTACGAAACAACCAGTACCTTGGGTACGAAACGACCATTGCTCTGGGTACGAACCAACTCATTTGGGTACGAAACGACTTGGGTACGGAATGACCAGTTTCGACATTTCTGCAGGAAGAAATAATTTGAATGTAACATACTGGACATAAATCATTCACATGTGAACTTTGTACATTGTTTGGACAAAGACGTAATTTGGTGAATCACATGAGGGAGCATACTGAAATAAACCATTTAGATGTGATCCTTGTAATAAAATGTTTCGACAGAGAAGTAAATTGTAGAATCACACGATGGTACATACTGGAGATAAACCATTCAAATGTGATATTTGTAATAAAATGTTTCGACATAGTCATTTGAAGGACCACATTAGAATTCATACCGGAAACCAACCATTCAAATGTGAGGTTTGTGATAAAATGTTTAGTGCAAGTGGCGATAAGAACCGTCACATGAGGATACATACTGGAGATACACCATTCAAATGTGAAGTTTGTGATAAAATGTTTAGCGAACGTGGTAATTTGAAGAGACACATGACAATACATTCTGGAGATAAACCATTCAGATGTGAAGTTTGTGATAAAATGTTTAGACAGAATAGTAATTTGAAAGTCCACATGAGGATTCATACTGGATATAAACCGTTCAAATGTGAAACTTGTCATAAAACATTTAGTGAAAGTGGTGATTGTAAAAAACATATGAGGATACATACTGGAGATAGACCATTCAAATGTGAAGTTTGTGATAAAATGTTTCCACACAGTAGTAATTTGAACAGACACATGATGATACACACTGGAGACAGACCATTCAAATGTGAAGTTTGTGATAAAATGTTTAGGCAGAATAGTGGTTTAATAAAGCACATGATGATACATACTGGAGATCAACCTTTCAAATGTAAAGCTTGTCATAAAACATTTAGTGAAAGTGGTGATTGTAATAAACACATGAGGATACACACTGGAGATAGACCATTCAAATGTGAAGTTTGTGATAAAATGTTTAGTGAAAGTAGCAATTTGAAGAGACATATGACAATACATTCTGGAGATAAAACATTCAAATGTGAAGTTTGTGATAAAATGTTTAGGCAGAATAGTGGTTTAAAGCAGCACGTGATGATACATACTAGAGATAAACCATTCAAATGTAAAGTTTGTAATAAAATGTTTAGACATAGTAGTCATTTGAAGGTCCACATGAGGATACATACTGGAGATAAACCATTCCAATGTGAAGTTTGTGATAAAATGTTTAGGCACAGTGGTGCTTTAAAGATGCACATGATGATACATATTTGAGATAAACCATGCAAATGTTAAGTCTTTCATAGGATGTTTAAATGCAGAGTGGACATGACAATACATACTGGACATTAGTCATTCAAACGTGAAGTTTCAGATGAAATATTTGGACAGAGTAGGCACTTGAAGAGCCACTGGATGGTGTACTGTTGATAAATCATTCAAATGTGAAGTTTGTGGTAAAATGTTTAAGCACAATAATAATATAAAATTTTTCAATTCAAGCAATAACATCAAGTTCATAATGGTTGTTTGACGGTACTCTGCAGATAAATGATTGATATTAGAAGTTAGTGTTAAAACATTTGGGCAAAGTAGTGTTTTTAAAAGGCACATGATCATACATCCTGGAGAATAAACAATGAAAAGTGTTTTGGTTTATAGTTGAATATTCATGACTTGTTATGTTTTTTGTTTAGTTGCTTAGTGTTCAGTAGTTTTGCTTGTAATTTTCGGTGATGTTTTTTCTGTCTCTGCACCATTGCCACTAAGCAACTAACTCTGTCACATGCAATTTACTAACTTGGATATTATGCCCACACAGACCAACCTGGATATTATGCCCACACAGACCAACTTTTGGCCAACAAAAAATATGTTATGAATCACACATGGTCCCTTTATATTTTTAGTTGCAATGACTGGCTAATCTGTTAAATGTGTTGATTTTAATTTGAGCTTAGTAAAATTCTTTGCGAGAAAAAATAAACAGTTGATATGAAATATAAACTGTGAAGAGAACATAAAGATAATGTGTACATGAAGACAGAAAAGACTAATCATAAACATAAAATGGCCACTAACATGGTATTCACAAGAACATTGCTATTATTGATAAGATCCACAGAAAGGAATGACTTTGGATACATCCTCACATTATTTACAATAATTTTTATATTTGTTGCTATTTTAAGTTAATAATGTTCGTTTCTAAGTACATTAGACTAGAATATGACCATCTTTAAAATAACAACAAAAGAAATATGAAGTATCTTTGTACAGAAATTAATTCTCATACCTTTGTCAACTTTTCAAAGCCAATTAGGGACATTGGGACCTAAAATCAGGTCTTTTTCCCAGCATTTTTTTAGCATTGTTTTCACTAAATATTGACTGATTTTCCAGGTCCAGTACATGTGAAATTCTCAAAGGACAGTTTCTCACTGTGGCATGCCTTATTTCCCCCCCCCCCCCCCCCCCCCCCCTTTCATATTGTGGTCACCTGTGGACAAATTGCAAAATAGCTCAAGGTTAGATCTGAGTAAACAGGCAAGAAAGCTAGTGTGACTAATTAACAGTTAATCCATATCATTACACTTGTAAAAAAGATTGCTGCTCTGGGATACCTCAAAGAAACCATGTTCTACTCATGGTAAGCACCTTCCATGATTAGCAAATAAACAATGCCTATTTTGTTGAAAGTAATGGTGCTAACAGTGTGTGTGAATTCAGCTTAATAATTCAAATCAGTGTCAAGCTACTGTAAATGTGGCAACTATCTTTTCCACATTTTATATCACACATTATTTCCGGATTGTCTACCTGTAAGGCATTTAGCACTGTTTACTAAATAAAATATTTATTCTGAATTAGTTTTGAGGGGAACATGTGCTGCTGATGTTTTGTTTCATTCCTTCTTTTAATTTAATGATTGTAATTAATATTTATGTATACAGTACATAATGCCAGGTGTTGATTCATGTAAATGTCTTTGGTGGGAATGGAGATACTATTTTGCTTGTAGACAAAATTACACAGCGTGCACAGTGATCATTCTTTGGGTTGAAACTAATTGCTGACAATTTTATTGTTGTTTATTTTTTTGTTATGGTTTATTGTTTTAATTTAGTATTGATGTAGCATTACAAAAACTTCATATATTTATGTGAATAGTGTTTAAACACAACATTCTATCTACTGAGGAAAATAATTCTTTGTAGTGTGATTTTGAAATTATTTCATCACAAAAATATTCACAGGTGGTAAAACAGAACATGGCTTCTGTTGATTTTATACAATATACCTGTTAATTAGGATTATTATAGGAGAAATGAAAATTGATAGACATAATGTGTAATTGGGAGTTCACTGAAGAAATTGGGAGGTGTTACATGGTCTGAAAATTATGGTAGTTCGAGATCCACGCCTGAAACTTTTGGCTGTGGACCAGTCGTATGTAAGCATCACTAGCCCATCAGACCATTAACATTTTTCTTTTTTTGTAAATTGTAGACAATGTACTTTTTTTTTTTTTTTTTAAATTGAAGACAATGTACTATTTAGTCATTTAAACTTCTGAAAAGAGTCATTAAAAATGCTCTGATGCAAGTGGAGTTGATTGACAATGAGCGACTGGTTTTGTAAAATTTGTCTGGAAGTCTGCAAATTGAGCATTAAATCTGCTGATCACAAGTCTAACCTTGATCTTTGACAATCAAACATTTCTCGGTTCTCGACCTTAGCTAAAACAAAGCGTCAATAATGTCAGATTGCTGTATATTCAGATATGGATTCTTTTGAGCTTAAGTATGGCAGAAGGCAAGAATCAACCTAGCGAAATTTGTCTGCACCAAGATGTGTTCCACAGCAGAGCTTTAAACATCCCAAGCCGATAAAGAACAGAAAATGTCATAAAAATAAACCTTGAAGGAATAACCAGGATCAGCAGAAAAAAGCTTGGGCATGGGTAGATTTGAGGTCGTTTGTTTTGTTCAGCATGCACGGCATACCCAGCTAGTGAATCGTTCGTGTGCCTTGTTCAAAGGCACATCCAATTTTTATAACTCATCCATTGTTAGCATACGAAAAAGAGCACACAGTATATTTCTTGGACTAGTCCTGAAATAGATGTTAAATAAACATACTCTTCTCAATCTTCAATTGTCTGATTCCCTATGCCTTTACAAAGCACAACGAATTATTCACCATGTCAGTGGGACCAGAACTAGTTGATTTCTGTCCAGATAACAGCACATGAACTGCTTTTTTGCTGAGAAAGCATGGCATTTGTCGCTTACTGTACACTCTGAGGGCCAAGGCAAGGTTCATATGAAGCTGAGCAATCAGTCAAGTAGTCTGAGCTTTCTGTGACCTTTCCTACCCCATTTTAGATATTTGGCTGCAAAAATATTAAGAAATTTAAAATGGACTGTGAAAGGAGACATGATTCAGACTCTGCCAAGTGAATTGTTACTTTTTGGGCTACTGACTGCATGCAGATTAATTTTTGTTTTGTTTTACCATCTCTGTCACTGAATGAGCTTTGAATGGCAAATGTGTTCTATTTTGTTTGGATGTTTGTTATCTTTTATGTTGGGAAAATTTAGACTTAAAGTTTAAGTTAACCACAGCACTGTGATTCATAGAGGAATGAACAATAGAAAGAATGATCATGTGATTGTAAAATACAAAAAATGTTATGGCTAGTAAAATATTTCTATGATTTAATAAGCAATAAAGTAGTTGCTTGAATTTTGATTAATTAATTAATTATTAATTATTTTTGATATTATTTCTGTCTTTCATTACGGTAATGCACTGTAGTAAATATTTGCATGCTAGACATTGTGGTTGGACCAGTCTTTAGCTTAGGCAGACCTAGCCAATTTATGGTCCTGCTAGTCCTTGACCAGTGAGACAAACATGTATTATGAGATTGGGAGAGAGATATGGACCAACCCATAAATTGGGAGGATTTTCTTCCCCAGGCATGAGAGTTGACATGTATGGATTCTTCATTATGTTTTTGGATTTCAAGCCAGATTTGTGATTTAAAAATGAGAAACATAATTTTACAATTGGACACTAGCTTTAAAAAAAAAATATTCCACTAAATTGTATAAGTGGCTTGTATCCATTTGCAACATTTCAAAGCTTGAGGAAAATAAAACCCACTTTCGGACTACATAATTATTATTATCATGTGCAGTGCGAGCTCAGCCATTTAACGACATCATCAGTAAGGTGCAGAGGCTGCAGTCCACCGGGGAACTTAGTCAGTGGACAGTTGTTCACAATGTGTGACATGGTCTGAACAGCTCCACAGCAACAGGAAGAGTTAGTGGCCTGGCCCCATCGGACAAGGTTGGCTGCACAATGACCCTGTCCCGTCTGAAAGCATTTCAGTGTGGTCAACAGATGACATGGAAGGTTGAAGCCAGGAGGGCAGAGAGATGGCTCAGCTATGAGGGAATGGTTTACAACATCTGTTGAAGACCACTATACACCCCAATCCAAAATAGCTGTCATATCCTCCTGCAACGTACCTAACCAGACTGGGTGTCTCAGAGTCAAGCAGACTGCTGGATGTGATGTGATGTCTATGTACAGTGGAAGTTTCTCACTGGCATAGACCTTACCCAACACTTTTGTGGTTGCTTCCTGGTAACGCAGATATGGAGGAGGAATGTTACTGAGTACCAGCAGCCATGGTAAAGGAGTAGGACATAGTGTTCCATAGATTATGCACATTGTTGTGTTGGGCTGAACATCAATTAAGTTAGTGTGGGATGATCGAGCCCAGACAAGAGCACAATACTCGGCTTTCAAATAACAGAAAGCCAGAGCTTATGTCTTGAGAGTCTGAGCACTAGTTGAGCTGGCCAATTTGCAGAGTAGGTTGTTTCGAGTGCAGAGTTTTGCTGCAGTTTTCTTCAGTTGGTTGTAGAATATCAGTGATCTGTCCAGAGTCACACCAAGCTATGTTGGAGTTGGATTGTGTTTTATTTGCTGCCCATTGAGGAGAATGCAAAGCTCACAGTTCGCATTTGCATTGTTAAGGTGGAAGATGCTGGAGGCCGTCTTTGTTACGTTTGGCTATAAATGACATTTCTTGAAGAAGTCAATCATAATGTATAAAGGCAAACAATCATTTTGATTTTCAAAGATCATATTTCACCTCCAAAATGTTACATGTGAAACATTTCTGAAACATAAAGTAACACGAAAGTGAGGAGCATTCATTGTTGGGGAAATGGGTAAGAAATTTCAAGTACTGTTATTTGCAAAATTAATGTGTGATATTTTTTTCTGTCCCTTATCTTTATTATTACCTTGTTTTAAAAACTGTGATGATTTAGACTTTACTGCCCCACTGTTGTAAGAAGAAATTTTAAAGGTTTAAGGCATGCATTGTATTAACCATATAAACGAGATCATCGTCTTTGCGCCAGTCCCTCGGATCCATTGCTGATTAGTACAATGATAACATGCTCTTAGAAAGAAGACAATAAATAACATACTCTTGCTATATTTATTGAATTTATACTTTGGGCTTGACCTTTGTCCATAGTTAAAGGTAGAGTTTTGGCCTACTTGATTTTTGTCATTGTTTTAAAGATATTTGCTGCAATTTGAATTCAAGGCCTTCCCTTATTTACAAACACAGAATGTTCTGAAAGTGAACTTGTTTGGAATTTGGTGGGAAAAAAAACATGATTGGGTTCTCTGAAGATTCTGTTGTGTCTTATTTATTGTGTCAGTATGAACTATATATCTAAGGTAGAATGACTCCTTCATATTCTGTACATTACTGTTAAATTAAAAATGTGGGAATCAGAAAATAACTTCTTGAGCATATATATGCCTTTTGAAACCAGCTGTGTGGCTAATATTTCTTGATACATTTTGTATGATTTGGAAAATTAGAAGATCTCTCCTATTTGGAAGACTGTTTACATATAATTCACACTTTAGTTAAATTTACACTCAACGTGTATAAAGTATCATTCTTGTACATTTATGTCAAAACAATGAAAAACATATAGAGACATGCTGAATATTCATCATGCTATCCACAATCATATACAGACATGTTGTAAATTCTTCATGTTATTCAAAATCACATACAGACATGTTGAGTATTCTTCAGGCAATCCAAAATCACATACAGACCTGTTGAATGTTCTTCATGCAATCAAAGACCATAAAAACAGAATATCTTACAGTCAAACCTAAATGTAAAGAATATTTTCTGATAATAATGCCTTTGAAACGACTTTGGCAGAAATGTGTCAACAATTTTAAAAATTGTACAACCAATAGTATTAATGCTGCTTTCAAAAAGGTATTTTCCATTACGTGGCTTGATTCACTAAAATGTCAAATTAAGGATAAAGGAGACAATAACATTCCTTCCTTATTTGATTCTTATTCATTTAATATAGATATGATTATTAAAATTTTAGGGGATATTTTGCAATTATCTTGTATTAAATCACTTCACAAAAGCAGTTCTACATTTGCTTATAAACGAAATAAGCACCTCAAAGTTGTCCTTTTAGTTCTAAATTAGTAATGAAATTGTTTATGAAGGGTTCCTCATCTAAATATAACAGATCCAGATATTCAAGCTGTTCTTTCATTAATGAAAATACTTATTTCAGTAGCAACACTACCAAAGAAGCATTTAGGACGAGTTATGACACAAACTCTGCAACATCTAATGCTATTTACTTGATTATCTGTAAAAGTGTGGCCTGCAATATGTTGGACAAACCCATCAGCAAGTATCGAAATATGTGAACAAACAAATACTTGAGATAAATAACTTTATAGTTTCATCACTTTAATCTACTGTCACCACTGACTTAAATGATGATTCCCATACATTACAAGATTTTTTGTTTAAACCATGTGGTATTGTTGATTTGGAAATAAAATGTCTGTTAAAAGAAACCACTCAGATCCACCAGCTGGAATCTGTCTATCAAAAATGAGTAAATTTCTAAACTTATGTATGAGATTCATTAATAAGTTCATAATGTTTCTATTTCATATTTTCATACTTAGGTAGTACTTTATATTAATGAGATTATGTGGCATAATACATGGGATTTCATATACCGTTGTGTTCAGCTATAATTTGAGAGCAATCATTTCTTTTTATTATACATTAGAATAACAAAGTGCTGATTGACTTTTTGGACTAAATCACTACTTTGGGATGAATGTGAGTTCATTCAAAAACATTGTGGATTATATTACTGTGATCCATGAAGACCACTGATTCATTAGTACATTCGAGATTATTGGACTTCATTCAGATTGTTCTTTACTTTTGGACTTGGAATTGAACATTTTGAATTATCTGGGATTTAATTCACAATACTGTGATCTTATGTGTTCTTGGCATCTAACTCGGGATCTTTTTTTCCATATAACCTTATCAGTGTTCTAATATTTAAAACATTAAATCATTGTGGCAAACTACTTTGATTGAGCTGCGAATTTAATAAGTGCGCTTGTTTAGTGCCAAGTAGAGTTCTGCCTCTACCAATAAATGTTTGACCTTAATCTCAGCTTTTTTTTCCCATGTGAAGACTCCTTGATAGAGCCATGAGTGATGCTTGCTCAGGGGAAAGTCACATAGGGTAGTTTTTTTATCTTGCTGCACAATTGACACATGTTCAGTAACAACCTTTAATAGATTTCACAAACTGTATAATCAAAGTGTTACTTACAGAGCCCAAGCTCATTCTCTACATGCACCCACATATGACAGTGAGGCCCTGGAAAGGAGTCAGATGATATTTATGATGACTAAACCATGACGAATTACTAGACGATAATGGAGGATTTCAGAACTTTATCAGACAATGAGTATGACTTCTTGGACTTTGTACCAGATGACATTAGGTAGCGACCTTTATAGGATACTGTGAAAATGTGGACTTAACTTTCATTGTTTATTTTGTAAGACGCATAGAATTAACATATTATGGGATCTTGTGAATTGGATCATTCTGATCTATTTTTATAACTCTATATAATCTATAATGGAATTAATAGATTTATCATAGAAATGGATTTAAAATGTCAAGCATTGTGGATTTTAGTGGATTTAGCTAGAACAAATCATACATTGTTAATTTATTTGTGACATATTCCATTCAATAATACAAGTATATTTTAAACAGTTTTGTTGTTAATTTTCCTTTCTTCCTATCCAAAATTAATCCCAGAATTAATGAATATAAGTCCTGACAATAAAAAGTCTTAAGTGAATCACAGTTTGAATCCCGATGAAGTTCCAAGACGGAAGGCGAGGACGTCTTTTATAACCTCTTTTGTGTTGACGTGTCAACAATTCCTTGTTGAATCCAAGAATAATAATCCGGCTTTAGAATTTTGAATAATTTCTAATAAATGTCTTTGTCCAAGAATTCAAATGAGCACAAGTATTCTCCAGGGTAAATAAATTATTAAATTCCAAAAAATAAAAGAATTTTAAATCAAAATTGCAACAACAGAAAAAACACATTTGAGCTCTGAAGGTGTCAATTACGACTGACTTAAATCTATAATAACATGGGTTATTAAGCCTAACTGATAAGTAGTTCAGACACTCGTGATGGGTGTCCTGATCACTTAGCTACAAGTCTAGTATTACGTAGACCAGATATAACCTTGACTGAAAATCACGTACGCCATGGACGGATTACATTGTACTGAACGAATCTTACTATAAGATTCAATAATAAAAAAAAAATTAAAAAGTTGTTTACAAGTTCTGAATCAAGGTCGGGAACTAGGTCAGCTAAAAATACAATGTTGCAATTATGACTTGTTTACTTTGAGAGTAAGAAGAACAGTCAGAACTGAACTGAATTTATTTTAAAAAAATCAAATCCTGTAGACAAAATTATCATTACAGTAACATGTAATGCAAATAAAATAAAAAATAAAAATTAAAACCAACAAACACTTCCCTATAAAGAAAAAGAAAGAATTATATAATTAAGCTTTCTTTTTACCCTATGTTAATTATACATGAGGTTAAAACAATTACATAAGAAGAACTCGTATGAATTATACAAAGTGTACATGAAATAATATTTATGTACACGGGAAGGTGCATCTGCTATTATACTGTCTTTCCCTTGATGTGCCTGATTTCAATACTATATTTCTGTAACAACAGACTCCACCTTAATAATATTTGATTTTTGTTTTTCATCTTCTCGATGAAAGTAAAGGGATTGTGATCATTAAACACAACAATCAGAGAAGGAGATGAACTAATGTAAACTTCAAAATGCTGTAATGCCAATATTAAAGCCAAACATTCCTTCTCGATTGTTGAGAAATTCCTGTGGTGCTTATTTAATGTCTTAGAAAAATAGCGCCCTGGATGATCAACACCATTGCTATCTTCTTGAATCAATATTGCTCCAACCCCAACATCACTTGCATCAACAGATCGTTTAAATGATTAACTGAAATTTGGAGCTGTAAGAACTGGTGCACTTTTAAGTTCGGCCTTTAACGTGCCTAAAGCCTCCTGACATTTTTCAGTCCAAAGAAACTTATTTTTCTTGCTCAGTAAATTTGCCAGGTGTTCAGCAATATTAGAAAAATTGGAACAAAATTTCCGATAGTATCCAGCCAAACCCAAAAATCGCATCAGTTGCTTTTTACTGACAGGCACAGGGAATTCAGATATAGTCTTGACCTTAGCATCCATAGGTTTAACGTGTGCATGCCCCACAAAATGTCCTAGAAAAGTTACACAAGCACAGCAGAAATCACTTTTGGATAAATTGATTGTCAAACTTGTATCAGTGAGTCTGTCAAAGAATTTCTGAATTCTTGCTAGATGTTCTTTCCATGTGTCGTTGTAGATGATGACATCATCGATGTAAGCAAAACAATTATCTAGACCAGAGGTAATCATATTCATCAAATGTTGAAAGGTACTTGGCGAACCCTTCATCCCGATCTGCATCACTTTGTATTGATAAAATGCATCTGGAATAACAAATGCCGAAATTTCCTTGGCCCTTTCCGTTAGTGGAATTTGCCAAAATCCTTTCAGAAGGTCAAATTTGGTTACATACTTGGCATTTCCAATTTTATCAATGCAGTCATCGATTCTTGGTAATGGAAATGAATCTGTCTTAGTCACACTGTTCAGCTTCTTATAATCAGTGCACATACGGAAAGTTCTATCGGTTTTCCGAACAATTATACAAGGTGAAATCCAATCACTTTTACTGGGCTCTATGAAATCATTCTCCAGCAAATACTGAATTTCCTTTTTCAAGTATTCCTGTTTGAGAGGGTTCATACTATATGGGTGTTGTTTCACAGGTTTGGAATTTATAATTTCAACGTCAGGAAAAATTTTGTTTGTCCTCGTAGGAACATCTGGAAACAAGTGCTCATATTCAAATAACAACTTTTTAAGTTCATTCCTTCTTGCAAATGTGAAAGTTTCTGGTCCATATTTTTCAGAATTTCCAAATTCCAAAGATTTGTTACTCCAAAATCAATGGAGTCCAATTAAATTCCATCACTTAAAACCTCACTGAGTGGGACAGGTACAACTAACTTAATTGCTTGATGTACCTGGCTATCTCTCTCATTATACTGGTACTCCTTTAATTCATTTAGATCAGAGTACTATTATTATAATTTAACTCATTCATTTTCTTCTATACTTTGTAAGGGCCGTAATGCCTAATTTGAGGAAAATTTTGAAGAATGAGCAAGAGAGAAAGAACTCTATTACATGACTCAAATGTTCTGTCCATTAAAGTTTTGTGAAACCATAATTTCACTTCTGACTTGAGTTACTGAATGCCAAATTAAAGCATAACTATCTGGAAAATTCCAGACATAAAACTTGACCCTTAATCCGATTGGACAGATTTGGAAAGGTCAAATTGAGTATAAAAAAAAAAAAAAAATTTATTAAAGCTTTTACTATAGTTTTAGTTTTTATATTCCTCAAAGGAGTTCCCTCTGGGAACTTGTTGACGCACACATAATGGTCAACAAGTATTGGTTGCCTGACTTGGTCTTAGGTAAGGGACCGACACAATCTACCATTATTCTGCTAAAAGATTCGTCAAATGCAGGAATAGGCTGCAGATGAGCCTTAGATATCTTCTGATTGGATTTTACTACCACTTGACAAGTATGAAAAGATATACAGAATTTACAAACATCACTTTTGATTTTGACCAATAAAAGTGAGTCAAGATCTTGTGATAAGTCTTATTAATCCCTAAATGACCAGCCAAAGGAGTTTCATGGGCTAGACTAAGCATTTCCTGACTGTAAGATTTTAGAACTACAATTTGATAGTTCACTGACCACTCATCACCAGCAGGTATATCGGGAGGTCTCCATTGTCTCATATAAATTCCATTTTTAATGAAATAACAGACAGGTACTTCAGTGGCTTCAGTTTCACTATTGGCCCTCTGAAACAAACAGTAGATGTCAGGATCCTTTTCCTGTTCGACGACAAGTGATTGTCGTTTGTCACTCTGATTAGAAAAAAGAGAATGAGTATTTAAAAGAGGATCACTGTGATCAAAACCTTTTGATTGATCCAAACAAAGACAGAAAGTGACCTCATCAAAAGCCTGACCAATACATATGTCAGCTAAAGGAAGACTTTCCTTATCAGAATCATTCTCAAGAGCTTTCTTTGCCATAGATCTAGTAACTGCACAAGCTGGGTATAAATCAGAGAATTATTTTTCAATAGGATCAACTTTCTAATCGAAACATGGCTTGTTAGTTATAAGTGGATTAACCACAACCTTGTCTTAGCTAGATCGTTGCCTAGTAACAAATGAACGCCCTGAACGGGCAAAGAAAACACTATTCCAACTGTCACAGATCCTTAAACTAAGTCTGATGACAAATTTACAGAATCGAGAGGAACATTTATAAAGCCGCACTCCACTCCCTGAATAATAACACTCTCATTAGAAGACTTCTCAGAAAAGGTAAAGTACCTGATAATAAAAGACTCTGAGAAGCTCCTGTATCCCTTAAAATTTTAATAGGGATAGGATTGGTCAAATCACCCAAAAGTGATATAGAACCCTTCGACATGAATGGTTCATAATTCTCCATAATAAAATCAGACTGGGGTTTATTAGACCCAACAAATGTATTGCTTTCAATACATGACCATGACCTTGACCTCTTAGAAATAAGAGCATTTGAGGTAGGTCTCTCTTTATTCTGATGCTTATATTTCAATTTGAAGCAATCAGAAATAACGTGTCCTTTCTTCTTGCAATAGGTACACATTTGGAAGAGACAAGGGTTTTGAATCAAGCTTATCAGAAGCTTGATTTTAAAAGTTGTGCCAGATTGAGTTTTAGAAGGAGTCGTATTAGGCTGAAATACCTTTTTGCCAGTAGACTGCTGAGTGAAAGACTTGCCTACAGAAGGAATCTTATGAGATAAGAAATACTCGTCAGCAGCAAGAGCAGCATTTTCCAAGGTTTCGATCTTATGCTCTTCAAGAAAAGTCTTAATGTCACCATGGACACAGTTCGTGAACCCATCAAGTAATACAAGTTGTTCGAGATTTTCATAATCTTGATCAACTTTCTTGGCTAAGCACCATCTATCAAATAACTGCTCTTTTTCTCTTGCACATTCGACATAGGTATGTCCAGCTTCTTTTTTATAGTTCCTGAATTTTTGCCGATAAGCCCCAGGAATTAACTCACAACCGTTTATGATGCATTCCTCAACCAAGTCATAGTCAGAACTTTGCTGTACTGACATGGGTGCAAAGATAGTTCGGGCTTTGCCATAAAGTACACACTGCAATAATTGAGTCCAACGCTCCCTTGGCCATTTCAAATTTTCAGCAACGTTTTCAAAATAAGGAAAATATTTGTCTAATTCTTTTTCACTAAATGGGGGTACAAGCCTAAATTTCTTTGTAATAGCAAAACTTGAATTTGTATGTGAAGTGGGAATGTGCCTTTCACTTGCTAGCTCCATTTCTTTCATTCTAATTTGAAATTCCCTTTCATCCTTCTCTCTTTGCATTTACATCTCTCTCTCTCTCTCTCTCTCTCTCTCTCTCTCTCTCTCTCTCTCTCTCTCTCTCTCTCTCTCTCTCTCTCTCTCTCTCTCTCTCTCTCAAATTGTAGCTGCATTTGTTTATATTTCTCTCTTTCCTGTCTCACTCTCTCTCCTCTTTCTCAAATTGTAACTGCATCTGTTTTTCTTGTTTCTGTAAACGCATTTGTTTTTTATCTTTCTCCAATTGTAACTGTATTTGTTTTTCTCTCTCTCTCCTCTTTCTCAAGTAACATTTGTTTTTCTTCTTTCTGAAGTTCAAACGTTCTTAATTCCATCTTGTATTTCAAATTTAATTCCTTTACGTTTATGTCAGTCAGATACAGACTTACTGACCGAAGCCAAAACATTTTTATTCAAAACATTCTTTTCTACCAAACACTGGATCAAAATGATTTTTATTTCTTGCTTCGTTTAAGAAGCTTTTGCTTCAGAAAGATCGTTGTTTTCTGGCAAGTTCAAGCAATTCATCTTTTCTCAAACAATCCAACTGCTCCTGAGTAGGAATTGAAAGAAAGGTCTCCACTTTTGATGACATTGTGGAAAAAGCCTGTTGATTGCACTAAAAATGTCAAACAAAATGTGAAATAATACTTGGGATTTAAAAAATTCTGTAAACTTTGGGAATTTAAATTTTAAAAAACAGTTTTCTGAAATATTTTAGCCAAACTTCATATATCCTGGACGAGCCCCCAATGTTGTTTGTTACGCGATTAGGCTCGTACAAAAGTAACAAAGAAAAGAGTGAAGCCAATAAGCTTTGTAAAATTTAACAAATAATTTATTTCCCTAGAAACACAAGGTACGAATATGAAAAAGAACTTAATGTTTATGAATTTAATCCAAAATTAATCCTAGAATTAATGAATATTCCTGACCATAAAATGTCCTAAGTGAATCACAGTTCGAATCCCGATGAAGTTCCAAGATGGAAGGCGATGAAGTCTTCTATAACCTCTTTTGTGTTGACGTGTCAACAGTTCCTTGTTGAATCCAAGAATAATAATCCGGCTTTAGAATTCCGAAATATTTCCAATAAATGTCTTTGTCCAAAAATTCAAATGAGCACAAGTATTCTCCAGGGTAAATAAATTATTAAATTCCAAAAATTAAAAAAGAATTTTAAATCAAAATGGCAACAACAGAAAAACACATTTGAGCTCTGAAGGTGTCAATTACGACAAAATTAAATTTATAATACCATGGGTTAATAAGCCCAACTGATACGTAGTTTAGACACTCGTGATGGGTCTCGTGATCACTTAGCTACAAGTCTAGCATCACTTAGACCAGATATGACCTTGACTGAAAATCACGTACGCCATGGACGAATTACATTGTACTGAAAGAATCTTATTATAAGATTCAATAATAAAAAAAAAAATTAAAAAGTTGTTTACAAGTTCTGAATCAAGGTCGGGAACTAGGTCAGCTAAAAATACAATGTTGCAATCATGACTTGTTTACTTTGAGAATAAAAAAGAAACAGTCAGAACTGAACTGAATTTATTTTAAAAAAATCAAATCCTGTAGACAAAATTATCATTACAGTAACATGTAATGCAAATAAAATAAAATAAAAAAATTAAAACGAACAAACGAATAATTAAATTACATATACGTAAATGTGGGAATTAAAAAAGAACTTTTT
The DNA here is from genome assembly GCA_016617855.1 of Megalonaias nervosa. NCBI lineage: Eukaryota > Metazoa > Mollusca > Bivalvia > Unionida > Unionidae > Megalonaias > Megalonaias nervosa. Next base: position 20,227 of record JAECUM010029063.1, on the reverse strand, counting down.
GAGTATATGCCTTTTGAAAGCAGATGTCTAGCTAAGATTTCTAAATACATTTTTATGATCTGGAGTCATTGATCTCTACTATTTAAAATATTATTTACATCTGATTCACCCTTCAGTTAAATGTACATTCAGTGTGTATAAAATTAAAGTATCATTTGTGGATGTAAAGGTCAAAAGAATGAAGATAAAGCCATGTCTACTTTTGCTACATATTGAAAACACAAATGTTCATCAATATCATGAATATTTTTCATGTTATGCAATATCATAGATAGTCATGTTGAATATTCTTCATGCTATCCAATATTATATATAGTCATGTTGAATATTCTTCATGCTATCCAATATTATATATAGACATGTTGAATATTCTTCATCCTATCCAATATCATATGCAAACATGTTGAATATTCTTCATCCTATCCAATATCATATGCAAACCTGTTGAATATTCTTCATCCTATCCAATATCATATGAAGTCTTGTTGCATATTCTTCATCTTATCCAAAATCATATATTGACTTGTCTAATATTCCTCTTACTATCCAAAATCATAGAAGGATGTTGAATATTCTTCATGTTATCCAAAATCATAGAAGGATGTTGAATATTCTTCATGTTATCCAAAATCATAGAAGGATGTTGAATATTCTTCATGTTATCCAAAATCATAGAAGGATGTTGAATATTCTTCATGTTATCCAAAATCATATAATTTCGAATATTCTTCATGCTATTAAACTCATGACAAGATAGAATACCTTGCAGTGAAACATAAACATATATAATAATAATTTCTGTTGATAATGCCTTTGGAACGGTGTTGGCATAATTAGGTCAACAAGTTTTAAATAGAAATTGTACAGTCGACCAATATTTGCTTTCAAAAGGTGTTTCCTACTACGCAGCTTGATTCATTAAAACATTAAATTAGGAATAAAGAAGACAATAGCATTCTTTCCTTATTTCATCCAAATTTACCAAATATAAATAAGATTGTTTTTTATAAAGATTGGGATGTTTTGCTCTTATCTAGTAATTGTTAAATCACTTCACAAAAGCAGTTCTACATTTGCCTATCAAAGAATTAGGACTCTCAAAGATGTCCTGTTCACTTCTAAATTAGTAAGGAAATTGTTTCAGAAGGATTCATTGGTTAAATGTAACAGATCCAGACGTTCAGAAACGGCAGTACCCAACCGACTACACACAAACACACAATGAAACAACAACAACAAAATAAAGAATTTTTTTACTTAATCTAAATAATATTGTAAATTCAAAATAAAACGTCTATTAAAAGAAAACGTGTCGTTTTCACTGCCTGGATACAATATCCAAAAATTATAAATTCGAAAATTATATATGAGGTTCAAGAAAAAGTTTGAAACATTTCTAGTTCATCTGTACATAGTACGTTATATTAATTGGATTTATATTGCGCACTACATTGTAAATAAACATTTTTATTAATTTTCGCAATAATACTGGCAGTAATAGAAATGCAAAAGTATTTTACAGCACACAAATACATGTTAAGTTCTATGGTAATATTTTCTTTTTTTATTGAATGTAGCATGCATTAGATGAGATTTGTACATTCGAACGGTGTTGAAATATTTTGTGCACGAAGCGAATTAAACACGGATATCATCAACGATCGGTGAGGAATGAGCTTTCATGATAAAATGGTGATCGAAAGAGAGGGATTGAAGGATGATGTCATTCTGGCCCCCTTTAGGCTGTCTCACTCTGGCGATATAGGTGTTACATCGCTAATATGTGCGAAGAGGTACGGGATCGAACTGGAAAAAACGAATTCCAGGTCTTAGTCTACGGCAATTCTTGACGAAGACGTGGGAGCGTAGTGTATATATAGTGATTTCTATTCTGCCAGACGTCGGCTTTACCACAATAGGGCATGCCTTGCAATCTCCAGCTTCACTTTATCCTTGGATCACGCATGACCCTCATGCTACAATGATACCTGGCTTGGTCAGAACCGTACTATGTAAACTCAGACCCTGACTAGCATTTGATAACATGGTGTCTGGGAATTCATAAATCACAGCTTAGATATAGTTTATTAAATACATCTGTTGTCTTATAATGAAGCTGTCGTAAAACTACAATATACAATGAATAATAGCATCTGCTTATTTTACAATACATAGCTGTAGGACTGTTGGCTTTGTTGTGCAATCAGTTAATACACAAATTCTAACAATCATTTTCATTTTTATGTGACCATAAATTGCAATTCCAAAAATCATACTTTTGTTAAAATTATATGAATTCCAATTATAACTCCAAAAATTATACATTCTAAAAGTCCCTAAAAATTACATCGTAACAATACCGTCCTGAATACTTGAGCCGAGTCCTCGAGGCTCGATACGAAAAATACAATGATATAGTAAAAGTCATAAAAAATACAGTATGACCAAAATACATATATACAAGCCTGTTAGACGATTATGACAACTATTCTAAGCATGCAGTTCTTGTTTCCTGTGTTTTTCTTTTGTATATTATTTTGCTATTTTTTAATTATTAATTTTATATTACTTTTCTTTATTTAACATCAGCAGAGCATATCTAAGTATGACTACGGTTGTTATTTTGATTCAACACATTGTGGGAAAAAAGAATTCTCATTCTTATGGATGTTACTAATAAGCCGACATTGAGTGTATTGTTCTGTTGCATACAGAATATCAATAAAGGGAAATATGTGCACACAGTGAGTTAAAGTGTTTTCAAAGAGTGAGTGGCATCAAATATGAATGAAGAGGAAGAAAAGTACGAATTTTAGTTTTGTGTTGGTGAATCCCTAGTAACAATGAAGTCAGTTAACTTTCCATCTAACTTTGACATGCGCGTGTATCAGATAGAAAACGTATCAAAACTAACCTGATAGCAGTACAGTAAAGATATCATTATAATTGTAAAACTTATTCAGTGTGGTTGCAGCCGTGAAATGTATCACCAAAACTACTTGATGCGTGGAAGAAAATGTCTCGATATTATCGTGTCAAACAAATTTGACCCAAAAATTTACCGTTAGTTTGCTGATAGCTCCTCATTTCTTATGAGAGCTGTAGCAAGATTCACACAACTCAGAGCCGAGCGATTGCTTCGACAGGCGACTATTTCATCATTTAAGCATACATATATACAGATATAATGAACAACACGACAACATCAATTGATGTTGCCAACCAGAGAAGGAAGCACCTCTTCTGACTGGTCTGAAGGCATTCAAGTCGTTTCCATGGCGTTATCGCCGAGACATTCTTATATATATATATATATATATATATATATATATATATGACTCATATGAAACACGTGAGACAAAAATCTCATTGAAATTATCGAACCCCATTGGGCTGACAAGCCAAACTTCTGCATCAATATATTTGAGACGGCTAGGAGGAAATTACAATTCACCCTAATATAGGCAAATACGGTAAGACTTTGTTATATGCGTTAGTAACGAAACATACATATGGTCGTTTCGAATTTCAGTAAGAACAATTCTGATGTAAAAGCTTACTCTATGGAAATCAGTTTAAGGTCTGTATGTTTGTTCACACTCTCTGTAGTAGAAACCTTAGCAACTGCAATGAATGCTACTGCAATAGGTATAGAAAAACTATTGTTAATAAATAAAAATTTACATTCAGCATAAAGTATATAAGTTATTTGGAAATATCTTGATACTGACGCACTAACCTTGTAATATTGTATTTCAAGAATAAAATACGATATAGCAAAAACATACCTGTGTGAGCATTACCACTGTCAGTAAATATTCTCCCTATGAAACGAATTATATATGAAATAAATAGTAAACAATACACCGTAATTTTGAAAGAGTTCAAACTGTAAAAGTTGTCACTATTATTGGAAAGGAAACTGTCAATGCGGCTGTCGTAGACTTGAGCCTGGAGGAGATATCGCTCTTTAACCCATGGAAATCTATGTTTAGGGCATGGATAGAGGTATCTCAACCTGGGAGGCAGGAAGCTCGAACTCGGGGCTGGGCGAGATGTTCATACTGTATGCATTCGAAATATCGGAGATTTCAGGTGTTACTGAAGGAAGAATTCTCACCGGCCGTGTATCTGTTGCTGCTGGAAATTATCGCAAAGGTAATTGTGTTACTTCTCGCAATGATGTTCCTGGTGCTGAAGTTAGGATCTGTCCCTTTTTGTGGGCGAAAGGTACGAAAATCACAGAAGAGGAGTTCAGTGTTTGCGGAGTGACACCTGACTTCATGATAGTTTGTTTTCCAGTTAAAAATGATCTCCACCAATTTTCACGAAAATATGCAAATGGGAACAGTTAAACGATTCTTCTTCCCATGTTGTTGTGGTTGTAGATCGAAAGAGAGGAAGAGAAAGAAGATGTAATTCTCACTTCCTTAACCGGTGTCACTCTAGATGTAGGTGTTACATCGCTAATATGTGCAAAGAGGTACTTTGATCAAACTCAAAAACAGGAAGTCGTGGTTTAAGTGTACCACAGCAAGTTTATAATATATATTTTTTAAATTAACATTAAACAAACTACACTAGATATAGAAGGCAAATTTCACACAATACATGTACAATATATTTTAAAAAATGTTTCATTCAATTAGAGCCAACCAACTTCACAGTTCTATAATTTTTGTATTTGAGAATTAAAAATCAAATAAAGTGCCAATGGTGCAAAAAAGCTCCAGTAACATATTACAAATCAATACCAATGTAATTTGTCGAATTTTGAAGAAGTACTGAGTCTTAAAGTTGAATAAACTGTGCATTAAATTGTTATCATAGTCAAGCCAGATATGTCTTTGTGAAAGGTCACTGTGACATTTTTCACCGTTTCATCTGTGAAACATAAAAGGCCCACGTTTAAGGTTCAGTGGAACTGACCTGGAAGTTTTAACGGTATCTTGGTAGAGAGTGCATTAACTTTACCGACAGTATCTGTTTGAAAGGACCTCATAACAAATAATTGATCTTCAATGTAAAGTTGATTGCAACATATTTCTCAAATTCTAGGCTGTCAATATCTAATGAAAGACATGATTATCTTGGGGAAAATTTAGGAACAGTTGCTTACGATTGGTCAGTTAAAATTATTGCGTACACTTTGGAAGTACTGAGAATTTAAAGGTAACGAACTTGCTCAGAATTCTTTAGTCCGATTTTGCCTTGTGAGAAGACATGAGCCCGATTCTGTGGGGAACCTAAAGTATAGTGTTCTCCCTCGTTAACAAGTTAGAAGGCCAGATAGCTGTCTTGAAAGGAAAGAGAGATTATAGTGCTAGGACGCATGATTTGTGTGGAAAAGAAAACAGCATTAAGGTACGCAATTTTAATTTCCATGTAATATTCTATTTTATTTGTTTGTTGTATGCAAATGTGTTTGATATGATTATGATCCATATTGTGTATCGTTTATTCAGTTTCATGGAAATCTGTTGATATGCTAGAGTTGTTATGCAATTTATTTCTTTAATTTTATCGTTATTAGTTTATTGATTCAAATGTGTAGCATTTCATAGGGTTTTGTGAATTAATTTCCTTTGTCTGTAGGATGATACTCTTTATCGTCAGTTAATGAAAACTGCATATGTATATTTGATTTTGTAATGCTTAAATGATCTTGCAGGTTATTGGTTACTGTAAGATAGAATCTAGTGAATCGTATGCAATGGTAATCGAGCATTGATCTTATTGAGTGGAACTGACGAGCTAGATGTAAGGAGTCGTATAGTAGCGTATGCAGATATATACGGCAATATTGTCTGTAGTGTTAATTTACGGTCAATCGCTGCATGAAGCAAGGGCGATGAACTGTCGAATTAAGGTCAGACTTGGATGTATATTACGATGATCATTTGAAACTAGAGATAACGATTGTATCTTACTCAGAATACAGTCTAACTTTGTAAGGACCGTTTATCGTTAAGGTCATCTTATGTCAGAATTTATGCAGTGTGGATAGCTATTTATATTTCTGTATAACGAAAGTGCGAGAATTTTATATACGGATAGATGGTGATACACATAGAGATTTAGTGGTAATCTTGTCATTTAAGGGAACATATTTTTCCATATTCCTCCCCGAGGAAACCCGATGAGGACAGTCCAAGAGGGAAGTCCGCAAATAAGGAGTTTGGAATAGAAAGGGGTAAGAGGAAGAACCAAGCCTACACGCGGAGACGTGGGATACACAAAGACAAGGGAGAAAACGATGCTAAGTGATGCAAATCAGGCGTGGACATTGTACCCTTTTCACCACTCGTTACGATGATGAACGAATCCGTAATTGAACACTGCTATTAAATTCCATTAATGTAAAGCTGTTGAATTGAAATTGCCAAATTTAGTGTATGCATTAATTAAATAAAATTTATTTTATTTTTAATGTTTAAGGGGGCTCATATTGTATTATGTCTTCTCAACAGTCTTGCTCCGTTCTCTGTCGATGTTCTATCTATCCACTCACACTGGGAAATAACATCGTGGGAGGTCATCCTCTAGAATACCAACGCCAAATTAATTAAAAGAAAGGAACACACCACACACTCACCCATTTACAACCAAGGATATTTTTAATCAATGCATTTTATTAAATCTTAATTCTGAACTATAAAATTTTTCCTGTAATTTCGAAGGTATTTCATTTCTAAATAAATTATTTGTAGCATGAAGTTGGTAGCAAACCATATCTACAAAAACCATGCTTAATATTCTAAATTAACACAAATTCTAAATAAATTTAAACAATCCAAGAAACACTGTACTTAAACATTCATATTGTATACTACTACTACTACTACTACTACTACTAATAATAATAATAATAATAATAATAATAATAATAATGATAATAATAATAAATAATAATAATAATAATATGTTACAAGCTTTCCAGAGGCGGATGAAATAATCTCTAAACGTGTTTCACAAAAAAATCTTTAACTATAACTAATTATATTATTCTTACCTGGAAAACAGGAAGTCGAGGTCCTAGTGTACGGCAATTCCTCACGAAGCTGTGGGAGCGTAGTGTATATATAATGATTTCTATTCAGGCATGCCTTACAATCTCCAGCTTCATTTTATCCTTGGATCATGCATGATGATACCTGGCTTGGTCAGAACCGCACTGTGTACACTCAGACCCTGAATAGCATTTGTTCAAAATAATCTCTAGGAATTCGTAAATCATAGCTTGTAATGGATATAGTTTATTAAATACATCTGTTGTCTTATAACGAAGCTGGCGTAGAACCACGATATACAATGAATAATAGCATCTACTTATCTTACAATACATAGCTGTACTATTGATGGCTTTGTTGTACAATCAGTTAATACAGCAATTCTAACAATCATTTTCTTTCTTATGTGATTGTAAATTACAATTCCAAAATTCATATTTTAATTAAAATTATATGACTTCCACTTAGAGCTCCAAAAATCATACATTCTAAACATTCATAAAAATTACATCGTAACAGAACTACAGTTATGGCATCCTCCTTGCTTTCTCAACATTGTTGACATTGTAAAATAATGCTGTTGAAGGACTATCGAAAACAACATTGAAGAAAAAGATTAGACCATGATATAAACCAATTTACTACGTATTAAATGCTAATGTGTTAAATCAGTGCTCTCAAAACTGTATTGATACTAATTGAAGATTTGTGGGGCTGATGCTGTGTGTTCATTAAAATGTGCAATTCTGCATTATAGTAATCTGTCCCGAACACATCGGCATACGGTTTTGACACTTCCCCGTATCTACTAATAGCCGTATGAAGCCACAAAATTTAAAATGGCCACATGACAAAGGGATGTCTTGTTCGACGTGGTTTATACGCCGTCAAACATAGGATCTAATCTAGAAATAGTCTATACATTGGCCAAAGGACCCTTCAACCGACGGATTCTCCAGTCATGCAAGAACTGCCGATAAGTATCTAAAATGTACATAGATGTGTTGCTCACAGGTGTGTCTGCACATAATTCCTCGATGTTTTGTATACGTGAATTTAGAACCAAAAATCGTCCATCAGGATCAACACAGATTTGTTTTGAGGGGTGGGGTGGGGGTTGTCTGCCTCATTAAATCAATAATTAATTTACTACTCTCCAAACAAAATGAATAAATACCAATGAAATATGTCAAACTTGTTCACAAGAAATGGCATTAAAACAAGCACAGATAAGAATTAGCCCATGAATGATGTTAGAAGTGCAAAACCTCAACCATTCTATGTAATGAGTTAGAAAGCTGATTCAGGACTTCAGTGAAATACGTTCTACTGGAATAATTTTCTGTAGAAATATGTGTTCCTTAATGATCCAGTTTTATGTCATTTGTTGTTATTTCCTCTTGCTTTTATGCATTTAAGAGTTGCGAGAACGTCTGTGAACCATCCAAACTAGGATCCCGCTGTGTATGTCATTTTGCTTATAACGTTAATTTCTTTGGAATCAAATGTATTTAAGGACGTAAACAATAATTTGGATTCAGTCTGATGAAGTTATAAAGAGTATCCAGTCAAAGTTTTTACGTGTTGGTGACTCTTATTTTTTATATTTAGAATATACACAGGAGGATACATCTTAGCGAAAAACCAGCCAAATGTGAAGCTTGTGGTAAAGTATTTATCCCGAATTGGTGATTTGAAGGTGCACGTGAGAATGCGTCCTGTAGCTTTACCATTTAAATGTAAAGTTTGTGATTAACGGCTTGGAAAAAACAGGACCTATGAGCTACTGTTAAAATGTACCCAAGTCAAAACGTAACTTGAACGAAACGTGTCCATAACTAAACGTACCTATAACTGCCGAAACGTACCCGAGTCAAAACTTTCCATTAAAATCAACACGTTACCATCCCCAAATTTAAGCTATTTTGACATTGTTTACAAAATGAATTATAAGTTTTCTTTGCATTATATATATTTAACGAAAATGTTCTTCGTAAACTCTTAGCAATGTTCTGTTCCATGGCCAGAAGGAAAATGAGAGAGAGAAGAAAGGAATTCAGTCTCTCTTAAAGAAGGAGGTGTCACTCATAACGGTGTAGATACGGCTACATCTGGGGAAGCCTGGCAATGCAAAAGATACACGGGATCCTGTAAATGATACAAGCCTCTTTGAGTTCCGACGAAACGGACTGATTTTATTGAAACACTCAACATACAAAATTACATTCCAATATCAATCTACATAAACGTAAATTACGAATATAAGAGATACATATAAAACTACGATATTCCTTCGCTTACCAACATCATACATTTGTATAATTTCTGCCTTTTAGAATATCATACAGATAATTATATATCGAATATATTCTCGATAGCCAAAGAATCTAAAATTAAATATTTCAGACTAATACCGGAATCAGTTAGTAAAAATATATTTTACAGAATTTAATCTAAAATACCAACATATTAAACTCTACTATTTAAAGAGTATCTCATTTCTGAATTAGTTATTACTGAGTATGAAGTTGGTAGCGAACGTCGATTTTTACACTAATCAATAATATAATTACAAGTAAATATAAGTTCTTCAAACGATTAAACTTTCCAATACATTATTTTAAAGAATAGTAAAGAAATATTAATATAATCCAATGTTGCAAATGTACTGATCTTAGACTGAAGTCTTACTTTAACATCTCAACATCAAAAATCCTTATACTATATAGAAAATTGTATGCCGACGGTAGCTTACCTGTAAATGATACAAGCCTCTTTGAGTTCCGACGAAACGGACTGATTTTGCCAAGCAAATCTTTTCGCTTCTTATACACAGTCTCTCAAGACGCGGCCAAATATGATCATACTTCTGTCTCAGTGCTAGGGTTTCGCCAGAATCTCAAAGTGGGGCTTCATCGTTTCTTACCGACTACCGTCTGGGTCTATACATCATCAGACCGATTTTTCCATGAACACGTGAATAGTTAGTGATATACTCATCAGAATGGAATCTGCTTATCCAGCACTGGAGTTCAAAATTTGCCAATTTAAGTATTATACAATGTGTAGGCTCTCACATATAAAAACACTCTTTATTGAAATAGTACACAATTATACTACAAGAATTAAAAAATTGTTTTTAATACAATTTACTGAAAATTCCATCCTAACATATATATATATATATATATATATATATATATATATATATATATATATATAATCACACACACAGACTAAGTCAAAATAATTTTGGACATTTTCCACTATTACCCGATCCTTTTCGCTCTGATCGGCTTCAGTCATCAGCGATAATTTTCTTGTGCGTGTCAGTCTTTTAAACACTAGCGATTAAACTAGTAATATACAAATTTTAGCCTCAATAAAATCCACGTATTCCTACAAACGTTTACATTAATCAGACCAGGTGCACTTCAAAAATACGATTACGCACCTGCAATAATCCCACTAAATAGAAACTAACTTTGTCAACTATTGATAATGAGCTGCGATTATTTGATGCTGTCAGTATTATAATGTTCACCAACTTCATTGCTTTGATCATTATGCAAATGCTAATTATTAATATTAGCAACAGTGTATAACAACTAGATAACTGAAGTATTTAATGGCAATCAGTGAGAACAATTAATGATGTTGTAAGTATTAATATATTTTATATACAAAAAAGGATTTAAAAATTAAAAAAAAAATGAAATAAACGTGTAGCATGATGCATTGAAACTTTCTAAAGGATACTGTCACTATTTGTTAAAATTTGAACGTGTCAGTTGAACTTTAGTTCTTAAGATCCATTTCAATATCGAGAAAGAAAAGTATTCCTTTATTCTTTTTTCTCTCCAGGCTGACACAGAAGGTTGAACGTCTTGTAATAATCGTGTTGTTGATTAATATTGCAGGTTATTGATTTTGTACGTGGATTTCGACTAATATTTTCTTTGCCAGTGCACTTAGGTACAGAGGCCTTTTTAAAATAACTACTTTATATATATATATATATATATATATATATATATATATATATATATATATATATAACCATAAGTCGATGATTTTATTCTGCTTTTTACTGAAAATTCAATTTATCAAGGGCGGAAAATAATAACAATTGTATAAGTCGAGGAGGTATATTCGAATTCTACATGTCTAGCACGAACCACTGCTACATATGTACCTGGAATTATAAAAAAATATATATATATATATTTTTTGTAGTGCATATTTTTCAATTTTCGAGCAAATCTGTTATATTTTGTGTTTTGCAGTATAACGTCTCCCTGTTTGATGCAATACAATTTATATTTTGTGTTTTCCCTCTTTCATAGACCAGGTCAAATTTACAAGTATTATTTCTGAAGTTATCTTATTTTCTTATGGACCAATCCATCACTCCATCCATCCAGCTTGCCATCTTTATTTTCCATCATTTACAGACGGAATTCGTTTGCAAAGTACACTCCTTATATTACGGTCTGGAGTTATTCAAGACTTAATTATTTAAAGGGTTCCCTGTATCAAACGTAATTTCAAAGAGCTCAAATGTTGCTACATTAATCAAGGTATCTTTTCAAAATTTTTTCTAAAAAGAGCAATCTAAATCCCGTCATTCACAACGTACTCAGTAGTATCTACCGATATGTGTAAGCTTCGACATATAAACTAAAATAAAAAATGTCCGAACCTCAATGTGTTGGGCCATTCTTTATATGGGTACGTTTTCACATGGGTATGTTTACACTTGGGTACTCTATTTACTTGAGTACGTTTTCTCTTGGGTACTTTTTGTCCTGTTGAGTTCGTTTTGACTTCAGTACGTTTTGACAAGGGTACGTTCGATATGTTTAGACAAGGGTACGTTTTGACTTCGGTATGTTTTGACCTGCTTCCAGGTTTAGTCATTAGAAGACAATCACGTGTGAAGTTTGGGATAAAATTTTTACCTATTGTTGGGCCTTGATTTATCTGGGTACATGTTGATTTGGGTATGCTTAGACTTGGGTACATTTTTGTACTATTCTAGAAGCAGTGCTATACGGTAATATAGACTTTCAAACTGCTGAATCAGCAACTTTGAGATCTGATATAAGGCTAACATACAAGATGCTAGATGTATGACTGACTAGAGAGTCGCTTATAGTATGCATGCTAAGAAATAAGCATGTGTTTGTGGAAACAGATCCTTTCCTCTCTCATTACTAAACCCAAACATTACAGTGGCAACGAGGGTATACCTTAAAAAAGCTGGGGATAACAAGGAAAGAATAAAGACAGTTGTGTCATTCTACTCAGAGAATTATTACAGACTTGCTGTCGTATTTACATATGCAGTGTAAGTCTACATCTGTGATAATGGCAGCAAGTTTGCCCATTTTCCCGCCATGTGTCGATGTGCACTCCTTTTACACTATGCAGGAGAGGAATTGAACGACATTTTCGAAACTCGACAAGAGACAGGAGAAGAATATCGAACCGCCGTTGAGAGGGAAAGTATGGTTACATGGTATTGACAAGTAAGTAGAGGATTACTGTCAAAGTTGTATACTATGTTCTTAAAAGAAGTAACAAAAAGAGTGAAAGACAGCAAGTTTTGTAAACGTTAACAAATAATTTATTTCCCTAGAATACAAAGTGAAAATGAGAAGAAAAGAAATTAAGGTATTGCGAAATAAATCCCAAAACTAATACAAGAATTACAGACACAATTCCTAATAATATAAAGTCCGGAATAAAACTCACTACAAGCCCCAACATACAGAATAATTTAGCTATGTATTAGATGTTGACATAAAATGAAATAAAAAAAAAATTAAAAAGTCAATAAGGTCAAGCAGAAAGGAACTCAATTTTGGACATACAATGTTACATTAATGTAATGAAATGAAAGGAAATTTTCAACTAACAAACAAACAACTAAATTAAATATACATAACAGCATAGAAATCAAATCAGACGACAACAAAATTAGGTAAACCGATACTGAGAAAAAGGAAAAGATGAAGAGCTATGCTTATCAACCTAGAAAAGTTAAGGAGTCAGATTTCAAAGCTGGAAACTGTTCTCGTAAAAACAAGAAATGAGAGACAAGTTGTCAACTTCATTCTACCCCAAACCATATGAACTTGTCAACAAATAGGGATAAATGATAACAGAGAGAAGTCAAGACCATCAGATTACATGATATTGGTCATTCTTGAAGACAGTAAAAAAATTCAACCCATATTCCACCATCCGATGACAAGACATATATTGCAATAAATCTAAACAAAGGGTGGTGATGTGTGTGAAACATATGCAACGTCAGACTAAGACGATCATCACGAGTCAGAAAACCACCATACTACCTAAAGGATTATGTGTGTGCAGAATAAAATGCCAAACTTTTAGAAGCTTTACCACATTCATCTTCTTGTCTGCTGTTTAAATTATAAATAGTGTAGTATGTTATAACCGTAAACTGTTGTGTATATCTAGTTACTAATAATAACATCTGTATCACATCAAATGGCAATTCAGTTTATCATGGTGAATTTCATTTCTAATCAAAACCCAGAGCATTATTTGGACTAAACCGTGAGAACTGTAAACTACTTTACCCAGTTCTAAGTTGACTAATTGGTACAATATCAGAAAATCAAGACTCAAATTTGATTAGACTCATGAATTTGTATTATGTGAATTTCTATTCATGAATTATTATCATCATAATTAGTTCAAAACATACTGAACTGATTTTCAAGTTAAACACACCAGTTTTAAATCTGAAAGAAAAGGAGTGATGTAGTGTTCAAGAAACAGTGCTATACGGTAATATAGACTTTCGCAATGCTGAATCAGCAACTTTGAGATCTGAGATAAGGCTGAGGTAGGCCTATAGGATGCCAGACGTAGAACTGACAAGCAAGTCAGTCATGGCATGTATACTATGGAATAAGGACATGTTTGTAGAAACAGGCGCTTTTCTTCTCTCATTCCAAAACCCAATATTATAGTTTTGGCTTGGGTACGTTTTTGACCTCGTTCTGCGGCTAGTCATCAGAATAGTAACGTGAGGATGCATACTGCAGATAAACCATTTAGATGCGACGTTTGTGATAAAATGTTTGCACATAGGAGAAATTTGAAGAGGCACATGGGGATACATACTGGAGATCATCCATTCAAATGCGAATTTTGTAACAAAATGTTTTTGTACATTAGTGTTTTAAAGATACACATGAGGGTACATACTGGAGATCAACCATTCAAATGTGAAGTGTGTAATAAAATGTTTAGTGAAAATGGTAATTTGAAGAGACACATGCGAATACATACCGGAAATAAACCTTTCAAATGTGAAGTTTGTCATAAAACATTTCGTGAAAGTGCTATTTTGAAGAGACACATGACGATACATTCAGGAGATAAACCATTCATATGTAAAGTTTGTGATAAAATGTTCAGTGCAAGTGGTCATTTCACGACACACATGAGAATACATTCTGGAGATAAACCATTCAGATGTGACTTTTGTGATAAAAGGTTTAGTGATAGTAGTGCTTTAAAGACACACATAATGATACATACTGGAGATAAACCTTTCAAATGTGAAGATTGTCATAAAACATTTAGAGAAAGTGGTAGTTTGAAGAAACACATGATAATACATTCTGGAGATAAACCATTCAGATGTGAAGTTTGCAATAAAAGGTTTAATCAGAAAACTAATTTGAAGAGGCATATAACGATACATACTGGAGATAAACCTTTCAAATGTGAAGATTGTCATAAAACATTTAGTGAAAGTGGTAGTTTGAAGAAACACATGAGGATACATTTTGGAGATAAACCATTCAGATGCGATGTTTGTGATAAAAGGTTTAGTGATAGTAGTGCTTTAAAGACACACATAATGATACATACTGGAGATAAACCATTCAAATGTGAAGCTTGTGAAAAAACATTTAGTTTAAACGGTAATTTGAGGAAACACATGAAATTACATTCTGGAGAGAAACCATTCGAAAGTTAAATTTTTGACAGAATGTTTGAATGTAGAGTGGACGTGACTATACATACAGGACATTACCCATTCAAATGTGAAGTTTGCGATGAATATCCCACAGGATGGTACACTGTTGATAAAGCATTCAAATATGAAATTTTGTGGTAAAATGTTTAAGCATATTAATAATATAAAATTTTCCAATTCAAGAAATAACAAACTTCAGTGTGGTTGTTAGAAGGTACACTGCAGATAACCAAGCGAAATCTGAAGTTAGTGATAAGACATTTTGGCAAAGTAGTGTTTTCAAAAGGCGTATGATCAAACATCCTAGAGAATAATCAGTATAATCTAACAAAATAGATTCTAACACTTTATCTTTCTAGTTGTGATGACTCACTAAACTTAATGTGTTAAACGTATTGCTTATGATTTTCACTAGGTACAATTCTTTGCAACAAAAGAGAAAACAGTTGATATGAAATACACACTATCACGAGAACATAAAGATAATGTGAACATGAAGATAAAAAAATCTAATCACAAACACATAAAAGGGCAACTAACATGATATTCACAGGAACTTTTCTCACGTTTATAAGATCCACATAAAGGAATATTGTCTCAAATTTCTTTGGACACACCCTTACATTATTTGCAATCAATTGTTTTTTGTTTTTTGGGTTTTTTTTGTTATTTTAAACTAATAATATACATTATGAGTACAGTAGACAAAATTTGGCCATCTTTTAAAAAAAGACAAAACAAATAAAAAGTATCTTTGTACAACGAATAAATTAGATTCTCATTCTTGTGTCCGCTTTCCAAAAAGCCAGGAAGGGAGACTGAATAAAATAAGAAGATTGGGACCTAACATCACGAGTGTTTTTACAGCATTTTTAAGTGTCATTTTCACTAAATATTGACATCTTCCACATCCAGTACATGCAAAATTCTTAAAGGACAAACCGTTTCTCACTGTTGTGCCTTATTTTCCCCTAGGATATGCCCCTTTTTCATATTTTGGACAGGTGTGGGCAGATTGCAAATTGGCGTTCATGTCGAATGGTTCTATATCACTTATTGGTGATTCGACCAATCCTACACCTGTTAAAATACTAATGAAAACAATAGATTCTCAGACTATTTTATTATCTGGTACTTTGGATTTTTCAGAGAAGTATTCTTGTTATGAATATGTTCTTATTGAGGTAGTAAAGTGCGGTTTTATTCAAATTGTTTTCCATACGTTTGATTTGTCATAGGTTTAGTTCTGGACCAGTGACAGTCGGCGCTGTGAATTCTTTTCCCATTGAGGGTGTTCATTTATTGCTGGCCACTGCCTTCGCTGGAGATCAAGTTGTGGTTAATCCACATGTAACTTGCCATCGAACCGGAAAGAGATCCTAGATTCTAACAATTGGCCCCTTTAGATTTTTAACTGTGTTTCCTTGCTAAGGTAATCTATTAAATGTATTCATTTAAATTTGAACTAGGTAAAATTCTTTGCAAGTAAAAGAAGCAGAAGTATGAAATGTACACTATGAAGAGATGTATGAAATGTACACTATGAAGAGATGTATGAAATGTACACTATGAAGAGATGTATGAAATGTACACTATGAAGAGATGATACAGATAATACGTACATGAAGACAAAAAAGTCTAACCGCAAACACATAAATTAGCCACTAACATGATACTCACAAAACGCTTACTAAAATCTATAAGATCCACATATAGGAATATCATCTAAAGTTCCTTTTGATACATCCTTACATTATTTGCACTTTTTATTGATTTGGTTCTTTGAACATAATAATATAGACAATGCTACAAAAATCTGATAGCCCGACACCCGCGGCCCCTCTAATTTTAGATTGGGCCTGCTCTTTATTCTAAAAGAGGAGCCCAATAATAAAATTTGTGAGAGTAAACTTTGATCGTGCTGATGAAATGCAGAAACGTATTTTCAAGATGTTGACATACCTACTATAAGACAGTGCAATTTGACTAAAGTCAGATCGCCACTTTCCTACATGAAGCGGAGATTTGATTATAATCAAATTTTAACACCGCATATCATGACATAAACATGATTTTGTACTCCCAAACCCCCTGACACTCGTGTCTTGAGAAAACAATTTTCAGTAATCTTCGAAAATAAAAAAATGTACCCACCCACCATCAGTATATGCCCATCAATGTAGCATGTATAAAAAGTGAACAGTCATGACTCGAACTGATGTAAAAGTATCCTTGGGCAGTTTACACAGCGGTAATTAAAGGCAAATAGGTCAGATTCAGACCACCATTTTATATATTATTTAATTGACTGACGATAGGTAGTGAAATAAGTAGGGTTTGAAGAATGCAGTGGGTGAGCCATCATGCTAATTTGCATAAGTAGGTACACTCAGGACATGGAACAACCCAATAGGTAAATCAAAGAGATGCTAGATGTGCGTTGGAGAACAAATGTTATTGTGCATCAGTGCTTTGAATGAAAATGTTTAAGTCATTTGTATTATAGGTTTTTGGCAAGTTTGTGAACAGCGGCAACGCTTCTTCGAAGTTGGATCTTACTACATATATATATATATATATATATATATATATATATATATATATATATATATATATAGAACGCAAAGCTTTATCATTTCAGTTGTCAGAATAGTGTTCAAGTGTGATTCATTTTTGAAACCGATTTAGGAAGCAATTCTATATCAATAGTATCAGCAAAGTCCAACCAAAATAAATTTCAGAACTGGTCTATGGAGTTTTACTTTGTGAAACATGCCAGCAAAAAAAGGGGTGGGGGAGGGGCAATTAATTTTTTGTACATGCTGCAAACAACATATTGACATACATCAACTTGGTTCTGACCATGATTGGCTCAGAGAATCCAACAGAATAATTTGAACATCAGGGCAATCCAGTCTTTAGTAAGTGTAGTAATGAACATAAATAACGTTTGCGTTATCTTCAATCCCCTATTGAATTTATATTTGAACTGTGGCAATTGTAATGATGTGTGACAAATAATATTCAAAATGGAGAAATTTGGGGCATATGGAAAGTTGAGTCTGGGCTTGTGGAATTTCAGTCAGGGCTTGTGGGTTTTTTTAAGTCACCATTCCTGAGCCTGTGTACAAAAAAAAAAAAATTTCTTTGAGCAGTAATACATTTCTACGTAATGTAGGCTAGAATATGTCCATCTTAAAGTCTCAGCAATTATAAAGTATCTTTGTACTAACATTAGATTCTCATATTTGTGTCAACTTTTCAAAAGGCAGTTAGGGGGCTTTTGATGTCACTGCTGCTGTGAGCTTGCATAATATTTTTGTGAGTTTCACCCACTGAATAAAACAAAACTAATAATATTACTCTATTCCACTCCTACTACTTATTACCTTAGGCAAAAGATATTCATTCGATTAATGTCATACTTTGTTATTTTTACTTCAGATCGTGCCTGTTATATAATAAACATATGACAATTCATTGGTATTAATTAATGATAATAACTTAAGGGGTAAACTTATATTTTGTTATAAATGCATGTGTAATGGAAAGGTATTCAGTGTTTCAGTATTGCATGTGGTAGTAATTACTGAAACAGAAAAATACTTTAATATATTACTTACATATTATTGTGTGTGTGTGTGTGTGTGTGTGTGTTGTAGATTTTTGACGTAGCTTTAAACAATTTTCAGTCATGTCGCTACGACGTCTGCAGTGTGGCAGTTTATAGTGATGTCTAGTACTAAGACTAAGTCTCTTAATGCTGCACGCCTAGCGAGGCAGCTGTTAGTACCGTTTTTATAAGTCTTTGGTTTGACTTGGCCAGGATTCGAACCCGCGACGTCGAGCATCCCAGGCGGATGCTCTAACTGCATGGCCACCGGAGCGGAGTGTTTGATACTGCAAAGAGATCAAGTGTATGCAACTACATTATGGCTGAATAGAGCCGAATATTAAAGCTGATCACAACTGAATAAACAAATCGAATCTTCCACAGGTCATGGGGGCATAACAAAAATTTTATATAAACAGACCACGTTGTTTAGCACGTATTTGAAGAGATGTTTTACACTCTAGATCCATTTGAATGGTGCTGAAACATTTCGTGCACGAAGCGAACTAGTTAGTTCTAACTACATTTAATGATGCTATTCAGAAAATTCATTGAGCAACAAAATCGGATATCATCCACTATGCTGTGTGCGGAACGAACTATAGTTATGGCATCCTCTTTGCCTTTTCCAAATTACCAACATTGTAAAAGGAAGTTCATAAATGAAGTTAGAGAGCAAAATTCAAGAAATTGTTTAAGATTATGATGTAAACCAAATTTACTACGGATTAAATACTAGCCTATTAAATCAGGGCCCCAAATCTGTGTTGATACTAATTGAACATTTGTTGTGTGTTCATTAAAATGAGCAATTCTGCAGCATAGTAATCTGACCAGAACACATCAGCGTACAGTTTTGACGATAATACTTATTTAGTAAAACCCCGTATGTAGCCTCAAAATTTAAAATGGCCAGATGACATAGGACTGTGTTATTCTACCTGGTGTATATGCCGTCAAACATAGGATCTCCACTAGAAATAGTATCGCCAAAAGGATCCTTCGATCGACTATTGCTGAAGTGACACAAGACCTACCTATAAGCGTCTAAACGCACACAAGTGTCTGCAAACAATTCCTCGATTATATGTATATGTGAATCCAGACCCAGAAATTGTCCGTCAGGATCAACAGATTTATTTTGAGGGGCGAGGGAAGATTTATCTGACAATGAATTCATAATTAAGTTACTACTGTCCAAACAAAATGTATACATACCAAGGAAATAGGTCAAACTGGGTAACAAGATAAGCATTAAAACAAACAGTGATCACAATATTCACATCAAAATGTCAGAAGTGTTAAACCTCCGCTATTCAGTGTAACGAGCTACAAAATATAATTTAGGACTCACTAGAAAAATGTTCTAGTGGTATATTTTTCAGTAGCTATATAATTACCTTAATAATCCAGTTTTTTTGGGGGGGGGGTTGGGGTTGTTGTTTTGAAGAAGCAGAGCATATGAACTGCAGTTTAAAAAAGTACCAAAGTCAAATCATACTTGAACGAAACTTGTAGTAGTAAGGATAAAGGCCGATTCTATCTCAAGACCTCTTTTTACCCCCTCCCCACTCT
>JAECUM010029062.1:0-52403 GCA_016617855.1 Megalonaias nervosa | reverse complement strand
AAAACCTCCATGGAACTGTCACTGGGTAACGTTAAGTAAAATTGGTTGTTCATAATTCCAGAGTTCTAGTGTCCGAGGAGTCACTGGAAGTCAGAGGAGTGTCTAAAAGAGGATGGTTAGGGTGACTGTTGAAAGAGGGACTAACGTTGGACGGAAGACTCCCGTTGTTGTTGTTCCCGTTAGAGGAATATTTTAGAGACGGATTGGGAAGAAGGTAACCGATGCAACTGCTGAGTAAAATGGTCCACAATTGTTTGTCTCCTTGTTGCAAACTCAGATTGGCAATGGCAGCACCGATGACACAATAAACCACAAAGATTTGGCAGAAAAAGACGATTTGCGCTTTAGGCACACGTTCTCCACACCACACCCACAAGGGTTGCTTTTGTAGATCTTGCAGAGAAGAACTGGTCGACGAAGTGGTCACTGCAGTAGCTGAGGCTGTGTTGAAGGGCATTATGGTCACTTTTTTTATAGTCGATGATTTGCGAAGCGTCGATCCAAGAGTCAAAACTCGGCGGATATCCTTTCCAATGTACTTTTACTTCTTTGACACGTCGTTTTCCTACTTTTCGGGTTCTTCGATCCAGAATGCTTTCTATCTCGTACACGTCGTCTTCTTTTTTGGTCACACGTTTTAACTCGGGTAAGTAAAACGTTCCTTTTAACACTTCCCCGTTCATGTCTTCCAATTTATAGACGGGAGGATGACGGCTTCGCACACGTTCCGTGACATGAAACAATTCGGTGGTTTAGTTGGGTAAGTAACCTTTGTCGAAAGTGCGTTTGGTTTTGCCAATGCGCACCCAATCTCCTGCTGCCAACACTTCACCTTTCTTGGGGATGTACCAAACAGATGCTCGAAGACGGTCACTTCGTTGTCGGGAGTCACTTCTTGGGGGGCACGTCCGATGCTCCGATGGTAAGCTTGGTTGTATGATTGGACGAGGTGTGGCAAGACATCGATGTACTTGAGAGTGTGTTGATGTGTAAAATATTTCCACATGCGTTCTTTCAAAGTGCGTTGAAAACGTTCCGCTATGCTGGCTTAGGTTTTGGGATTCTCGGTGGTGATAAAATGAATGTCACGTTTCTTCAATTCTTTTTGGAAAGCTTGATTCAGAAATTCGGTGCCTTTTTCAGTTTGCCATCGATGAGGGTGACGTCCGCTTTGTTTCAACCCCAGTTTGAGGGCTCGCACTAACTCACTGCTAGATTTGGAAGTCATTGGTACGACCCAAGCAAATTTGGAAAAGACGTCGATGACACAAAACAAATATTTGTAGCCACTAATGTAGGTGGCCAAATGAGAGATACCAGCTAAATAGGCTTGCCATTGATGATCGATACCCTTCACTCGGGTGCGACTTCTGGAAAATGTTCGTCGAATGGGTTTGGGTAAGGTGAATGTGGCTTGTTCTTGTAACCAGAGTAGCACTTGCGGTAAAAGAACACTTTTCAGTCGAGGTTTGGCAGCACGATACAATTTCTGAACTCCTCCGTAACCTGCAGGATGGGATGGATCGTAGTAAATGCTGGCTAACACATTCTCCATTTTTTAATAAGTTATCCACTCTTCGCTGATGGTACTCTGAAGTGGTTTAGAAACGGCTTTACGTGTCCGATGTGTCACAGGAGTAGAAGTCGAAGATAGTTTTGGTGGTAGTGGCGGTGGTGGTGGTGGTAATGGAATGGCTTTTTTTTTACTTCTGCTTTACCTTCTTTTATTTTTCACTTCTGTCTGAGGTGGATTGGACATCATCTTTTTAACCCAAGCTTTAAGTTCTTCTCGTTGGGGTGTAGGGGAAGGGGTCAACAAGGACGCTGCAATCTTACTAGGGATGGGAGCTGCTGATGGTGTTTGAAAGACTTCTCTTGCCTCTTCTTCCTCAGGCAACCGTGGGGCTGCATCTGTCTTGACCGCTGGGGGTGGTAGTGGTGGTGGTGGTGAACGTTTCATCAAGGCCTTTGAAATCTTTCAGAGTGGGTGGAGCTGATCGTCTAAAGGCTTTCTGGTGAAAGAGTTGCAGTCGTTGCAACAATTGACCGTACCGTTGAGATTTTTCCGTTTCTGGCAAAACGGTGCGATCCATCAATTATTGCAATTCGTTTTGTAACTGGGACATCTTGGTCAGATGAGAATTGGGAGGTAAATGCGGGGTTCGTTGTTCTTGCCAACGGTGGTATTGTATCCATCGTTTGTAGGGCACTAAAGCCAGTTTTCGTCCTTCCATTGGATTTCAAGAGTCACGTCTGAGATCTTTTGATTTCAGAGGTCTCTTTTATCTTCTTGACCTTTTATCTTCATCACAGTAATCTTGACATTGTTCCCAACACTCCTTAGGTGTTCCTATGGTTCCCAACAAGGGTCCTAACAGGGGTAAAATGGCAATTCCTCCGCGTTGCACCAACATCTTTTTCTTTTCCAAATGGGTATTTTGTTTTGGACCATTTGGCGAAGAACGTGTCGATGTTTGGTTAAGCATTTTTCTAATGTTTAGACAAAGGTATCGTGCCTTTCAAGACATTCAGACAACATTCGCACACGGTATCGATGACATCTTTGGAGGCAGTTTGAATGAGTTTTTTTTTCTCATGGGTGGAGAAGCTTTGGACAGGTCGGACAACATGTCCCAATGTTTGGCTAAACGAGGTGGCAGTCCTTTCCTTTTCTTTCCTTTAAGGGTAGAAGAGGAATGTTTTTTTTGGGTGACATCTTTCTCGGTTGTTTTGTTGGTTCCGTGGCATACGTTCTTTTATCTTTTTTTGGGGGACTATCGCTTCGCCATAAAGGTGACGATGTGTTTTCCAAAATCGCCAAAGAATCCTCCTCTTTGGTGACTTCTTCTTTTCTTTGGACGAGTGTGTCTTTTCTGGGGGGTGTCGTCGATGTTTGACTAAGCGTTTTTTTTCGGATGGCGAAACTGTTCTTTTCTTTTTCCTTTCTGGACAGGAGAACGACGATGAGGAGACATCTTTTGGTGCACAACATACACTAAAGTCCATGGCTTCAGATGCGTCCTTTTATCTTATTTTTGGCTAGTGGTCATAGATTTAAATAGATTTAAGAGTTTTGATCATTTGTGGTAAAAGAAGACGAGGTATAAATCCTCCTCTTTGGTGACTTCTCCGTTTCTTTGTGCCAGTGTGTCTTTTCAGAGGGTGACGTCGATGTGTGACTAAGTGTTTTTTGGATGACGTGACTGTCTTTTTCTTTTTCTTTTTCCTTTCTGGACAGAAGAAGGACGATGGCGACGGTGTGCACTTCTTGGAGGGGGCATCTTTGGGCGTTCGGGAGCACAACAACACTAAACCTATCGTTTGCCTCGGGTCTTTTGTATACTGGAATGCGTCGCCACTGATTGTCGGCTCGTCATATCATTTTCATGGCAGGCATCAAGCGTCGTGGAGGGGTTCGCAACGGACTCAATCGGGACAGTTCTTGCTTGGACAAATCCAGTAAATTCTTTAACATACCTGATTTCTCTTGGACTTTGATTTTGGGGGCAGGTACTTTATGAGCAGCGGCCACTACCGCTAAAAATGAAGAGTGTGTCACCGCTGTATGAGACGTTTTTGGAGACACGCGTTTCCAATGTTTCATCAAATTAGGAAAGACGCGTGTCAAATCTGGTTTGGCAGGCATCACCAGCAACGGAGAAGATATTGAGGCTACTGGAGACGCAGTCACCGTTGTTGTTGTGGTAGGTCGTGGTTTGCGAATGTAAGGTTGCGTCCTGGCGGCAGTAGCTCTCTTGCAGGTGGAAGCTGTTTTCTGTGGGCTTTTCTTTTTCTTTTTTTGTGGCTGTGACCTGGTCTTGACACCGTTGCTCTTTTTATTTTTCTTCTGGGTACGTTTGGGTGTGGCTTTGGTCTTGGGGACGACTTTGGGAGTATTAGGATTCCATTTTAAGAGGTAACAAATGATGACACCTCCTAGAGAGCCGCTACCTCCAGGTTTCAAAATGATTTGCTTTTTGGTTGAGTGTCGATGCGAGGATCGGCTAGTTGCGTCAATTCTACTTTGTTTCTGTCAAAAATACGTTTGGTTTGATGCGGAATCTGAATGATGCCTTGCAGTAATTGACGTGCTGTCACCGTAAACCATCACAAGACTTCTTTGAGACTAGCGTCTAAGACACGAGCACGTATTTGTGGATTTTTTTCACGACTGATACCGTACAAGGCACGAATCAATTTGACGGGAAGACGAGACTGAAGGGACGTCATGTTGACGATGTGTGAGAGAGACCCCAAGTGACCGAGGTTTTTATACATTTTTGTTTGGTGATTGTGGTTGTTGTTAAGTCGACGAAGGGGACGTGTACACGACAGGTCCTCCGTCTTGGCACCAGTGGTGAAACAGATGGGTACGAAATCGCAAATAATCGGGGGTAGTGGCTTTTAAATCCACGAGTAAATACGCGTGTGGGGTTTGAGTGGCATAGTCGTATGCATTTGTCAGCCAAGGCGTTCCTAACTGTTTGGCTAAGACTTGCATTTGCGATTTATCTCTAGGGCTTTTAAACAACACCACGTAATGAGCATTGAGACTGATGGTACGATGGGCTTTACTTTGTTGAAACAAATTTTGGATGATGTACATGACATTGGCATTACGATGATGCTATTTGCGCGCAAACCAGAGTTTAATTTCATCTTCGTGTTCTTCTAACATGTCGTCAAAAATAACCAAATGAGTTTGACTAGAGTCAGACACGATCCCGTCGTCTTCGCCAGGAATGCCTTCCACATAGACGATGGAATCGCCTTGACTTTCTCGCAGAAGGCTGTACGCCGATTGCCATTCTTTGTAACACCACACGATTCATTGAGGTGGACGATCGATCAAGTGATGTTTATGTTCGATCAAAATTTTGACAAATTCGGTTTTGCCTGAACCGCTAGGTCCGGCAATGAGCATTTTAAATGGATGGCGAAGATACAAGGCCTCCCAACTAGTGCTATCTACGTGTTCGTCGATGACTTTGAAAGTGGAGGAAGAGGGAGCAGAGACAGTAGAGGTAGCCATATTAGTAGTAGTGTAAGGAATGTCACTTTTGACAGGAAGACAGACAAGGCAAGAGTTTTTATACATTTTCAGGTCACATTTATTGTCATCTTTAAAAGTGAACAACACGAAAGGCAAATATACATAAAAGCCAAATGGCTAAGTACATGAATAAAAGACATATCAAAACGATCATAGTGGAATATAAACAAGTCTCTGTACAACATTTGTGGTGATAAAGAGGTGAAAGTGTAGGGGCAGTGTGTAATGTTCTGAGAGTCTCTACACTCCTTGACACAGGCACACAAGGGTCTTCCGGGAATGGTCTTTCGGGGAAGTCGATAACGGGCATGTCCTGAAGAGAGTGGTTTTCCACGGTCACGACTTCTTCTTCTTCTTCTGGCACTGTCACTAACACTGGTTTAAAAGTTATTTTTTTCACTGAATGTTTTAATTTTTTAGGATGACAAATCTTGAGCTAAGTGTGGCACTTCTTTTATCCAAGCCTCGAAACCCCAACTTTTCCAGTCACGTACATCTTTCCAGTGAGGGTGTAAGTCACAAGCTACACACACATCATCGTACACATCTTCAATACCTAAAAGTTGACGAATCTTTCTTCCCTGTAGAGGTTGTCGAGAAGTATCGAGATGAAAACGCAAAGCTTTGAGCAGAATGAGTTTTTCGTGTATATTTAATGGAGCCACTTTCATGCTTTTTGGAATGATATGTACTGTTCGTAAAGAGTCCACAAAGAATCGGCTGGTAAACGAAATCCCAGAAAGCAAGTCACTAAGACACACACCACACGTCGACCGCAATTCAATGGACACAGTTCTCGTAATAGGCGATCGTAATCCTCCACGGTCTGAATAGTGTCATTGATTTCCTTCCACGGAATCTGTAGTATCACGAATGATAAAGGTCGTGGCATGGCAGTCCGATTTTATACCTCTTTTTGTCGGAGACAATAAGTGTACTTTCTGCACAGAGACGATCGTACTCCAGTGGCGAATCTAAATTGTTTGGTCACTAACTTGCACATCACACACAGTTCAGAAGTTTCCTCTTGAAGTAAGTTTACGTTGTGTAAAAGATTTTGGTAATCCTCTAACTCTTCTTCTGGAATTCGTTGCAGTAAGTCTACCTTGTAGTACATACTATCACTAACAACAAACCAATCCTTCTCGCCCACGAGTAGTTGATCAATGTCTGACCACTGGAAAAATTTCATCAGAATCAGTCCTTTTATAGCATTCAGATACCAGTGGTTCAAACATTGGTGACGTAACGGATGCAATATTTCTTTGCGTTTCACTTGTATTTTGACTAACTCGCGGTAAATGCGTTCTCTCAACTCCACAGGCAAACGACGAATGTTCTCTTGTAAGGTATCCATGACCATGTCTGTCAAACACTTCTCCTAGAGCGAAAGTAACGGACAATGTGAGTACTTTCTGGCCACTGCCATTCCAGGAAACGGTCAAGAATGTCATTAAAATCTTCAAATGTAAATGGTCTAAAGTAGAATATTAGGAAGAACGCACCCTTGATCCAGAGTTGACTTTTGTCAATTTCCGTTTGTGAATTTCTCGACATAAAAGTTCCTCAGTCACCCATCGAGATTTTGCTCTGGCAAACCCCAGCCAAATGTCCTTGTAGGTCTTCTCTTGAAATTCGTTTGGTAATGTTTGAAGATTATTTTTCCAATGGGGTTTAAATATTGTCTAGGTGTTGTCCAACGTTTGACTCCTAGCCAAGCAGCTGGTTTCTTACACGACATGGTATGCCCGTTTCAATGACGAGGTCCCACTAAAGGTAGTGACAATCTGGAGACCATCGAGCATGTTCCAGGTAAGCGGAATCTTTCTTCTCCCACTCGTGAAGTAACACACCGCAACTGAAGCACTTGACTTTATCCCCTTCGCCCAAGTAGATAAATCCGGCTCTAGCTAATTCTTCGGGGGTAGGTCCTCCCAGATATTTTGGCTATTTTCCTCGGAAGGTTTGGATCCGACTTTCAAAATCGCAGTATTCAGGCAAACGCACACTGAACGAATATTCGTCTTTCACAGGTTCATTTCGATGAGGGTATGGTGAAATATGCAGGAGTGTGCTCAGATTTGCATGACATTCGTAGGGCGGTAGCCGCGTGGTTTCATAATGATGACATCCACCATGAAAACCAGTAAAGTGAAAAGGTGTACGATAACGAGTGGCATCGCTTTCGCATCCATCAGGTTTGACAAGCACAGCAACACTTTCCATGGTAGGTATGGTAGTAGTAGTAGTTATAGCAAAGTTCCCATGATGATGTGGTACTGAATCGCTTAGGTCACAGCGTACGGCATCCCTACAATCGCAAGGCACATAATCGCATTCGAGTTTGCTCTTGCTTGATACTTGCTGATTGAAAGGATTCATTCTTCTCTCTTGGTGTTGGTAGTGACAATAAACTATCGGTCTTGGACGTTGTCACTTTTTATATGCTGACCAATATTGGCGTGACCGTACAGTAAAGTGAAGTGGTTGGGAAGCCGTACTCGCTTCTGGTACAGGATTTGATAGACTTTTTCCAAGGGCCGGCTGACGATTTGGTGTGTGGGGAAACGTACAATCTTGTGCGGTTCGTGGGAGGTCACTTTAAAATTTCCATCCTGTCCAGACTGCAAGGCTTCTTTCAAGACGCCAAAGTTCACCAGACGACTGGTGTGATAATTGAGAGTCAATTCTTTCACTTTACACTCCGTGTGCACTTCTCCTTGAGGGTCACAGTATTCGTAGCCGTAATTTGTCGGACCACCACTTAGAAAACTTAGAATCTTGTCTTCGGGATGCTCGTTCGTCCAGGCTCCTAAACGGTCTCCTTCGATGACAGGGTGAGGTTGACCCAGACGATCGATGTAGATGCAACTGTCCGTGTGAAAATACAGCACACGATCTCCTAACAGTTCTAAAGCTTCGTACAGTTTTAAGCGAGCATGAGCTGTCACGTAAGCCACAATGATGACATTTCCAAATTTGTCGGCTTCTACAAAGTCCAGTTCTTCTTCGTAATTGACTAAGATCAAGTCCTCACGAACGACGTCCACGTGCTTCATGTATTTTTGTCGTGAATCATCTGTAAGTAGCGAGAAGTTTGTGTAAAATACTCCGTCTTGGGTAGACAAGGTCGTTGTGCCATTTTGCCCCACAAGCAATTCAACATCACTTTGGCAAACGATCGCATTCCTTCATTTTTCTCGGTGTAGTCTAAAGTGATACCTTCCTCCTGCCAGTATTTGTCTTTAAATTTCTTTTGGTCTTCGGGAGTGTGGCACCAGGACGGATAGCCACTGGCTTCTTGTTTCAGTTTTAAAACGTCATTCACGTAGTCTGCGAAAATGTCTTTTTGAGTCTCGCTGCCCTTGTGGTATTTTGTTTGTCTTGAGAAAGTGGTAAATTTCGTACACTTCTAACAGTTGGTATCCCAAGTCTAGAGCTTTAAAGAATTCCACGCTAACCCACGTTACCGTCAAAGCGCGTTCTTCCCGAGTGTGCTGACAAGGTCGGTCTTGGTTACACGTTTAGGCACAAGTACGGCACAAGGGAAACATCAGTTTTCCTTGGCAATGGTGAGGTAAAACGGAATGGTAGAAGAACGTGGGAGGCAAGACTTTGCACTTGATCAATCCTTCGTATTGTCGAATGTTGTCCACGTCGATGTGTTCCGTCAGCAGTTGCGGGTGCCCTGCGGAAAAGTGACAATATTTGCAAACGTACGGATACAGCGAACACACGTCCAAGTATTTGATTTCTTATCCTTTCTCCTCGTCGGCTTGGTACAGCAAACAGGCAGCATTCGTCCGTTCTCCGTACAAACTGTCACGTCTGTTCATTGGGTCCACCAGCTTGTAACATTCCACGATGCGCTTAAACTCGGGATCGTTTTTCACTGTGTGATCGTACTCGTGTTACCACATTTCCACCACTTGATATCCTTGCTCTTCTAACTTCAATCGTCGCTGACAAGTGGTCTGGTACAAGTCTTCCATGATCCGTTGTAAAAAGTGATTTTTAGTGTCATGTTGAGGGTAACAGATGGGACATCCGTGAAATAAGCACCCGTTAAACTCGTACACGATTTTGGGGTTTTCTAAGTCCCAGCCATCCACCGAATACCTTCCAATGGATTTTTCGCCTCCTCCGTTGCGAGCGTGTTGGATCCATTTGTCTTCCTTGTCGCACAAGTAATGTAACCAGTGTAGGGCTTTGACTGAGTATTGACGTTTGACAAAGGTCGTCGTTTGAGGACTGATGACAGCTAGGGTGTTTTCGGGCATGAATCTTTGGCGGTACACTAAGGAACACGCTTTGGCAATGGTGCAAGCTTCTTTCAAAGGATCGATCCCTCCGTGCTCCATGAACAGTTCTCGAAATTCTCCACAGCAACGCCGTCAAATGTCCACTTTGGAACGACAATATTTTAACATTTCTTCCTGAAAGTCGAAAAGGTTTGAGGCGTGAGTTTGGTACCAAGCGTAGAAAGCTTCTCGTTATTCGGTACGCATGTTGTCGGGATCGTAGTAGTGAGCCTCAGGTAAATGAGGTAGAACGGCGTGTTGATTGGCTTCGGTATTGAAAAAGTGTGGAAATAGCCTTTGGCCATTTCTGTCATTCCAAACGTTTTAGGCATTCGGCTCAATGGCATGGCCAAGTAACTCATCGAATCTTTAAACTGCACTTGTCCCACTTGCATGGAAATGATTTTGGCTCCGTTCAAAGTCGCTTTAGGACGTTCGGTGCTTTGTTCCGTATAGTATCTGAGGAGAAATTGCCCATCGTATCCCGAGAAATTGTGAGCCATCGATGTCGTCTTGGCTCCACGTCTCGTCGATAGGGTTTAAGATCCATCGGGCAAAATCGACTAACGTGTTCGGTCCCCGAAATATTTTTTCACGTCCTCCAGGAATCTTGCTACAGTGAGGGCAATGAGTCAAGATAGGCTCTTGGATGTACTTCTCACACGCTCGGTGAGCCACGCAGAAATTAGGAATTTGAATGCCAGTCTCTTTCATGCATTCGAAATCGAAAAAGATGAAATTGCCTTTCTTCTAGTCATTATCTTCTTCTTCTTCATGTTTGGAATGGTATTTTTGAATGTAGCATTGGTGTTCCAAGTCCACGATTTGACGACAAATGTGACATTGTTTCTTTCCTGAAGAGATGTGTGCCTTGGCACTGTTGGTACGTATGCCTTGTCCACAAGTAGGGCACAATCTCAGGAGTTGACAAGCACATTTCTGCTGTGAACCTTGCGTCTTCAAATGTTGTTGGTAACAAGTTGGACTGACAAACGTGCGCTGACAAGCTGGGCAATGCACTCGTTCTTGTCCTTCGTCCAGACAGGGTTTAGAGGCCAAACATCCCTCACATTTCGATCCACAATGCTTGTGTTGCTCTCGATTGTTATAGCCATAGTCACATTTCTCACAGTAATAACCGTACCCCAGGAGTGAAGTGATACTGGTAATGGCATCGAAATGTTCATCGTGATGATAGACGTGAATGTTTTTTCCGTCTTTGAAATTTTTGCCTCGAAACAACAGAGGTCCGAGCACTTCTTTAGGATGCACTTTCAAGGTGTAGCGTGGAGCCAAGAAGTCTTGCAACTTTTGCATTTCAGGAATTCCACAGGGTGTGTGTTTGTAAAGGCCAGCTTGCTGTAACAGGAGTTCTGCTTCTTTTCGTTGTTTGGCTCGGCTAGATTTTCAAATAGTTTTCCAGGTTCTTTTCCATTCTGCCGTGTCGTTCTTGTCGGCATACGTTCGCCCCACCACGATGGCACGGGCTAAACACATCTTGTCTTGAAGATTGTTAATTTGAACAATGCTACGCTTGACGCTACGAAGTTCGTTCACCAATAACACCTTTTTTAGTCCTGTCCCTTGGGGAAGAGAAACGTGTGTCATGAACAGTGTCGCGTTTCCATCGGTGATGTGGAACTTGTCGTTGGATTATTGCACGTGTTGAATCTTGTCCATGACTTTGGGAGGTGTCAATTCTGCCGAGCTGCTAAACTCTATCCAAACGGGGTACTTCAAACTGTCGTGATGAATGGAAAGTCTCAAGCGATCGTCTTCTTTGGCTTCACACTGCTGTTTCAGTGTGGTTAACAAAGAATCCTACACATCGGTGATGAACCCTTTGGTTTCTCCAGTGGTACGTCGGACTTGAAATCTTTAAACTTCACCCTGTACGTGTAGTCCGTGGTTCTATATTTTCTAGAGGAGCGTTTGTCTGTCTCTCGAACGTGAAAGTACTTTTCAGGGTTTACTGTTGGTGATTGACTTTGACTGGGTGTAGACTCTCTGGGCCTAGATTCTGGCTCACGCATCTCATCTTCAAAATCGCTGGCATGAATTTGAGCCAAGTCTTCAGCTGCTGTGTGAGGCGATAAATCACGTTTCTGCCTCTTACTTTCTTTTCCTTTGTTTACGAAATGATGCGATCGTTTCATCGTGACTGCAAAATGTCAATTGACTATATTTAAAACGCCATTGACCCCTATATATCGATGTCAGGGTCAGTGTAAATATAAAGGGCCGGTGCCTTCCCTCTCAGTATTCATTTCGCTCTCTAGTTGATCAGCACGATGGAAGAACCCACACAGATCGAACTTCTGATTAGAGCTTTGCAAGGTGTCATACGAAAGTTTTCTTCAGACAAACCGACGGACTACTCCCCCTCCTTTCGAAATAAAAGTCAAGATGCTTGGCATATCTGTGAGAAGAAAGGGCATTGGGATACAGAATGTCCTGATCGTCAAAAAAGCAAGACCAGTGTCAAAAGAGACAAATGTCAAGATACCAGTTATCATTGTCAAGAGAAAGGATATTGGTCTTCAGAGTGCCCTAAGAAACAACAGGAGCAGGAGAAGGAAGAAGAAGAGGTAGCCTCTGCTAAAGAAGAACCCCGACACGTTCAGAAAGAGAAGACAGAAAAGAAAAGAAGACGAGAAAAAAGTGAGGAAGAAGAGGAGGAAAAAACTGTGAAAGTGATGAAATTCAAAAAAGCAGAGAGAGTGAAAGAAAAAAGAGAGAAGAAGTCTATAAACTTTTTTAAAATGTGTTGTGTTGTGTTGTGAATTAGATTGTAAATATTTGTACCAGAATAGACCAGACTGACAAAAAAAGACGTAAGTGTCTCCTGGTTTTGATTGTTTAGAATAAGGGTCTACACTCACGCACTCATACACGTACATCATAGGGTTAAAAAAGGGATTTTTTGAGAATTTTTATTGATTTTGGCACAATGAATTCTATATCTTTTCGAAAGAAGTGAGTGGCCCTAAAAAGGACCGTTGGGTGTTTGTTTTTTCTTAGAACAAAAACAAACTCAGGAACGAGAAACAATCAGCTTTAACTGCCTTAAGCCTTTGCCACGGCCAAGGCCTACTTCGGGACTTGCTCCCGTCGATTATTTAGTAGAAATCTCTAGGGGTGGTATCTCCGGTGTAGTAACAGGGTTGGACTGTTTGGCTTGGGAAGGTCTTTTTCTCTTGGGCCGTAATAAAGAAGTCTGATACATTTGTTTCAGACTTCTTAACTCTGCCAAAATGTCCAAGAGTACCATTACCGTTTGAGGTTCACTGTTCTCCTTCTCTCCTAGACCTTGTTTCTTCTCTGCTTCTTCTTCCTGTCGTTTCCTTCTTGCCTATTCTTCTTCTCGCTGTTGCTGTTGAATGAGAAAAGCTTGTTCTGCTTCTTTCTGATGTAAAAATTTCTCGAATTCTTCTTTTTCTCTCTGTTTAAAGTCCTCGACCTGTGGTAAAGAAGGAGAGGGTGGTGAAGGTACTGGTACCGGAACAAATTCTTTCGAAGAAGAGAGAAAATCCGCTAAATCCCAGTTGAAATCAACCTCTTCTGGTAGTAGTCATGTGTTGACTTTGGTAGCCACTGCTATGCCATTGCTTTTCGTCTCCAAAGCCGGTGCACCCCAATTCATTGTCTTCTTAGTTTCAGTCATGTTTCACAAAACAATGTCGCATCGATTCACTGCGCACAGACGCTAGCGCACCTATAGAGGGAATGTGACGTCACAGGTAGCTCACTTCGGATTGGATGATAGCCTCCGCGAAGTAACTGAATTTTGTAACGCGTGTTGGGATTGGTGAACAATCTCAATCCGTTTCGATCCGGTCTTCCACTATAAATAAACGCGGTTCACTTCATTTCCTTCACCTGTTCTTGTCACAAAGATGTGGACCAACGTTGAATCGTCTACTTTCGTATCGTCGTTGTTTTTCCGTACGGACTTACCCATGTATATGAGATCATCATGGAGAATCGTTAGGATCACCGAGACAAGCGTTTGAAAAAGAAGGACCTATGTGGAAAGATAAGGTTGTCTGAAGGGGACTCTCATCTACGGACCAGAGGTTATACAAAGTTTGAGGAAGAGAAGAAGACCTATGAGATGCCCTCTATGTTAACGGAATGGTGTTAACATGACAAACAAGGGCCCTTTTCAGGGCCATTCCACTGCCTCGAAAAGATTTATTCTTTCTTGCCTAATTTTTGTTTTATTTTATTGTGTAATTTATGTTTAACTCCCAAAAACATTATTCTCTTAACCTAAAATTTTTAGTCGGTTGTATAATTTGGGTAGGATAGATTGATGTTCATCAATCTATGGAAACGAACGCGAATGCATAAAGCATACTATACTATTCACTGACACGAACGCGAATGCATAAAACTTTGTATAGAAATGAAACAGGTGGCATGACGTCATGGTACTTGCTACATTGTTGCAAGTGTCCAGTACCTTGACGTCATCCTACCTGTTCAAATTCCCATTGTCCCTATAGTATCCCAGGGTGATATTTTGTCCGTATAAATCTTGTCCCCACAGTACAAAGTCAAAACTTTTGTCCCTATAAATCTTGTCCCAATGGTACAAAATAGGGTCCCGTAATGTATTTTCCCATTGTCCCTACGGTATCCGCATATACTATTCAGGTATCCATTTCCTTCATGTGAGTAACGACTTTTTCCTTGAAAATGTCGCACAGGCAATGATGAGCCAGCAATTCACACCTGACGTTTTCCTTAAAAATGTGAAAAGTCAGCTCTGTTATAATAGAGCTTCGATGGTTTTGATCTCTAGAGAAGTCATTGGAGTGGAAGAATGGTCACTTAAATTTATATATCACTTTCTCAACATGTTCTCTTCTGTCATAATAACCCAAATGTCTTCCAGATACATTTCCAACGTTTCTTCTGGGTTCATCATCATGCCTTTAAAGTATTCATTAATTTCTCTTAGCCATGAATACTCGTCAATCATCAGATCCGTAATTATTCTGCCAGGCTCTTAGCAAACATGGAAACTTAATGTTTCCAAAAGAGGGCTGTGATCATCCTTTTATATTAGTAAAACGATTTAAATATAATCTCTTCAAAGGTCCTATATCTACACGCACCCCATGCTATTTATCAAATCATAAGCAAATACAAATATTGTTTTGAGTGACTAATTGAGAGATAGAGAGAAAAAGAGACATATAGTTATAACGCTACTGAGAAACTCAGGAGTCAAACTAGGATAACGCTAATTGTAGTTTAACATGATTAGTTAGGACATCCTTCTTGTGTAAATATCATGCTTTCTTCGAAACCACCATTGCTGAAATCGTATGATCATAAACTCAACTTTTCAAACAGTTACACATTATCGTTATGGTATTAAAACATGGGAAGCCATTGCTGGTGTACGATCAATTAATATAATATTGGGATAGTAGTCCAGCATAGTGACAACCATATTCAACTGAAATTATGTATACATTTTGCGAGCTAATGATTATATTTACCTGTCAGTTACGGGCTACACTGACGCATACAGACAAGGAAGTTTTCAAGTTAGTACATTGCACAGCAATACAATCGACCGCAGGCTATTATAACTTAAAGCTGAACGTGGAATACAAAATAATTTTAATGTTCACAGCTATGAAAATCTTTATTTTTATTATTGTCATGTTTTCTTTCTTGGATTTGTCTGGTGAGTAAGCGAGCCATTTAGTATGGGGTAGAGGAGTAGTAACTGTAATTTGTATGATCAATCAATATAATATTGGGATAATAGCCCAGAATAGTGACCCTCATATTCAACTGAAAGCATGTATACATTCTGCGAACTAATGATTATATTTACCTGTCAGTTTTGGAGCACACAGACAAGGAAGTTTTGAAGTTTGTCCATTGCACAGCAATACAATCGACCGCAGGCTATTACAACTTAAAGCTGGAACGTGGAATACAAAATAATTTTAATGTTCACAGCTATGAAGATCTCTATTTTCATTATTGTCATGTTTTCTTTCTTGGATTTGTCTGGTGAGTATTCGAACTATTTAGTCAGGGAGTAGAGGGGTAGTAGGTGTAATTTGTATAAATATAGTTAGGACGTTCTGCAGAGGAATAGGTGGCACTTTTTTACATAGCATGTTGTCTATTTCTAGTCTGTTCTTTAAGGCCATAAAAAGGATTTATATATAGCATGTTATGTCTTTTCATGTATATGTCTTTTAAAGAAAAGAAAATAATATATTTACCTATCACTCTTCTCCTAAAGTTCCGAGATATATTTAGACACAGCGTATAAAACAGAGAGATTCTTAAAGTAAATACGGTATACAAATATGTAATTGATCACAATCTATAACAGTTTAAAGTTAGAACATGAAAGACAGAATAATTCAGAACAGGATTGGGGGTGGGGGGTTTCTGCAACCCCCAGGCTTAAACACCCCAAAACACGTACGCACATACTTAAGTCACCTCTCACTTAAAATTTGACTATCTTTTTGTCCTTACTTACGTTTATTGGGAATTATGAACACTTTGAGGAAAGAGACACAGAAACGTTTGCTTTGGTGCCGTTTCGAGGAAAGTCAGGCCGTTTTGAAAGTTAGGAACACCCCTACACTTCACCTGATCTGGCCCTGTAATTGTTGCATACACATAAGCTATGACTATATTTTTTACCCTTGTGACATCTTTGCTCTTGATTTAGTCAGGTAAATATGCGAAGTTTTAGTATACAGGGGCACAATAGAATCGAAAAGTGTTTCGTGATATGTAGAAAAGAATGAACATTTATGCGAGATGCATGCCGGCTATCTTTGACGATAAGGAAAATGAAATGTTTTTGTCGCATATTCACTTCACTAGAATATCTGATGGTAAGGTTCCATTGGTATAATGTATTCGTGTTTGGATGTGCCACAAACTTCAATTTTAAGTTAATGGAAAGTGCTAAAAATCCCATCTGTATACTATAACACCAAGGCATAGATGGCTCATTATGAAATAACTTTCCTACATAAACTTCATACGGACAACTACTCTTACAAATTGGACGTACATTTTATCAAGCTTGCTTATATGACTAGTTTTGTTTGTCTTTAACAGATTTTACTTTGATCACGCCTGTTACTCTATTACTGCACAGCGAAATAATTCTCAACATAACACTAAAACTATTCGTGATATTTTATTTTTATTTTCGAGTCATCTTTATTAACCTTTTTCCAAGGTTCAGGGTTGATGGTCCGAAGATCGGAAGATTAAGGTAGGATGTACAGAAACATTAAAAATCAATATTTTTGACATGAAACAAATCCAGTAATTAACAAATTTAATATGACAATTTATTATATACTTAAGTGAACTATATAAACATATTGGCAAAATGATTTTCAAATTGTTTTTCATTTCTATATTTTCATCTGACGTTATACATGCAGCAAGAAAAAAAACGAGCAGTTTGTGAGCTAGAATAAATAAATATAAACTGAAGCACGTATCAGGCATGGAAATTAATTTTTACAATCGTAATTTTGACTCGACGCTTTTGATGACTGAATATAGCTACAATTAATAAAATAAATTGCTTAAATTAGGAGATATCACTTACTGGATGCAATAATAGATCTGGAACTTAATACCGTTTTTACACCAAGTTAAAATACGGCCTAACTGGATAGTTAACCTTTAAATGCATACAGTTGTAGCACATGCACACATAAAATGACAACGTTCTTTTATTGTGGAAAGTGCTATACAAGGAACATTAGTAGACTTGAGCAGACTTAGATTGTAAGATAATATCCGTTAGAAAATATATACCCCATTCTCTATTTGCATTGATTATATACCTAAAGAGAAACGTAACCTTTGATGATTTCTTATATTAAAACTAACATTGGACAAAGAAGCTTGTTCTTACTCGCAGCATGTAATTTAGTTTTGTTAATTTGTTAAAACTTAATATCTAGTTTTCGTTTATATTTTGACTTGTTTCTGCGTATATTTACTGATAGGTACTTTTCTTTCATAAATAAAACCTTGTAAAACAAATTCTCAGATTTCTTTTAGGGTTTTAGATACTGTAGGCTGAATCTGAATTTCAGTGAGCTTTCAAGGTTTTGAAGTTACGGTCGGAAATGAGTCTTCTTATCCGCCCTCAGACGTTTCGTACACTTGCTTCCAACAAATTACCACCGATCAGTTGGATACAGTAACCCATGTTGTATGTTCAACCGAGATTGTCGGACGTTACATAGTGATTAGAACCCTAGATAATGCCACAAAAATGACTTTATGTGATGTCAGTGTGTATGGAGGTGAGTCTGGAAAAATGGTAGTATGTGTGCATGCCTAAGTTAACTGACGTTTGAAATAAATAAATAGATAAATAGATAAGTAGATAGTAGATAAATGTGTAAAATGAGTTTGCACATAAATTGTTCGTCATGAAGATATTTACACAATTTCGTTTCAATTTCGAGGAACAACACAGAATAAAGACTCATTAGGTACATTCCTTATATTATGACTCTTATACTAAGTAACAGAAAACAGCGAGCACAACAAGTCTTGTTAAGTTCAGCAAATAATTTATTTCCCCAGAATACAAAATTAAAAATTAAAAATATGGTGAATGAAATCCTAAATAGTCCAGAAATATTTTGCATTCCAAAAGCATTCAAGTGACTTTCAGTCTACTGTGCTGATGTGCCAATCGTCTGGAATAGTTTGATTGCTAACAGTCTTGATAAATCACAATGATATAATCGAAAATGACTTTAAATGAATTCACATCAATTCTAAAATAGTTAATTGGTCCTAAAATTTATGAGCACATTGCTATTCCATTTGAATAAATGACATAAATAAAACCTTTCAAAAAATAATTAAACACGACCTAATGACACCACTAAGCATGATATTTAAGATCGGAATAATTAATTCCCTGGAAAACATCCTTTATATAAAAAGCTTAGACACAATTCACAATTCAGAAACAGGAAGAGGAAATAATATTCATTTCCAAATCATTCTAACTTGTCAACAGAGACAGGTCCTTTAGCAGCTAACCAATCCAAAATAAGTTGTCCAGAATCTTGTCAAACCCCATCAAATTCTTCAACAATATCATTTCTACACCTTCTAAAGTCAAAAGGCCACAATCAAAATGCTTACTTCAATTAAAAGTACAACCCACTATTCTGAACAAAATTAGCTATTTAATAGCTTATTTACTAAATGACCTTTACACTCTGTAATCATAAATATTACACACATAATATAGATGTACATATCAGTTATATCTGGCTGCAATTTATGATGTAATGTTATAAATGTAATGGCCATTAAGGAAAAAATCGCTGTACTCTTTAACAACAACGATTCGTTGAATAATCCTCATATCCTTTTTCATTTTGGCGTCTATCATACCTTTCGAAATAAGAGCGAATGCTGGTACAATGAACTTGATTAAAAACGTAAGTTTGTTGCCATTGGTGTCTTCAGTTTTTCATCTGCTTTCAAGATCCAGCAAAGATTCTTTAAATTACTGAATGATTTAGTTTGCGATGTTTGCAATATATGCTTTATTAATACTTTAATAATCTTTCATAATCAAAAAATGTTTATTTATATATTATCAACCGACATGTTTTAGGCGCTTGCTTACATCTTCAGGTAGAAGCCTGGCTTACGGACGCAATGTCAGTCAAAGCACTACAATTAATACTGACTTTGGAATGGGTGATGCATCACGTGCCTTAGATGGTAATGATAATACGGATTTCCGGAAGTATTCGTGCACTCATACGTCCGTCGAAAGTTCACCATGGTGGAGAGTTAACCTGGCAATGGTTTACGATATCGAGAGAATAATAATATACGGCAGACAAGACTGCTGCAATGGTATATATTGGTCCAGCAATTCAGATTACATTTGCCATTAGAACCTTGTATGTCAATTAAATCTTGGGCCTCTTATCGCGGAGTGAAAATGTACTGGCATATCCTTCTTGACAATGAAAAAAGTTTTGAAATACCGAAAGTGCCTTCTTTAATATAGATAACACACACACACACACACACACACACACACACACACGCACGCAAGCACGCACGCACACACACACACATGAGTTTGTGTGCCGCTTTGTATTAAAACAAAGATAAATAGGTAAATAAAGTCACAAATGTAAAACATACGTTATTAACCCATAGAAAAAGTAAAAGACAATGCTAATTATAGGACATAAAGTGTTGATAATTATCTATCTATCTATCTATCTATCTATCTATCTATATATATGTATATGCTCATGTGGACTGCATGTTTTCAAGTACATTTTTCAAATGAACATAATGGTCATTTCAGAAAGGCTGTCCGGGTTCTTGGTGTCGTTTATGACAAACTATTCTTTTAACCTGGTGTTCAAGCATCCAGACAAAACCCCAATGGTAATAACGGAAGTGATAACATTATCTTCGGACTTGGCTCAGCATGTAGAGATCAGTTTAAATAAAACCGAAGCTTTAACACTGTGTGAAGTTTTCGTCTTCGGAGGTAAGGGTAATTAATCTTTAACTTTAAATAGGATACAGCTGTTTGTCCTAACAAAATTACTAAGAACTTGTTGTTTCCAAAGAATTACGTTTACATTCGATTATCTACAGTTTGGTACGTTTATGTGGATATTAATATTTTCATCGATTCATTTGTTTATCTATAAAATATGTACGGGCTTGACAGGATATACTTAACAATTTAATACTATAAGTAAGAAAGTTAATGAAGCTTAGAGGTTAGTCCTTCAATGACATTTTAAAGAGTCCATATGTAAAGTATGCAGAGAGGTACTAATATTTGCATAATGGAAGATTTAGAAGCGAAAAGGAAAAAAATAATATATTTGATGGACATGCATTTATTTTTCTAAACAAGATTTTGCTTTACATGCTTCTGGGGATGTCTGATTTGTGCCACCTCGAAACCCCACATAACTTATAGCTTGGAAAATATATCGAGGCTGCTCTTTATGACCTTGTTTATCTTGCAGATCAGGTAAAAATCATTTAGAAATCATTGAAGCATTTGAGAGTTTCTCTCAGTAATTATGAGAACGTATTACCAGCGGAGTGACAAAAATGCCTTCCTAAAGTTCTGTACACGTATGTCAAACATGATGGATACTACTTAAAGCAAATATTTCTGAATAAGAACACTATATGTTTTTACAAGTAAATTAACTTTTTCTTCACACTGAATTAATATCAACTCCGTAGAGAACGACCATGCTTACTAAATCAAGCTTCCGTAAATGTCAGCTACAGAACAGAGTTGAAAATGAGATATAAATAAATTTATGGATATACTTGAAAAATATACAAATGATATCAGGTTGTTTCTAATATATATATCACCTAGCTCTCCCCACCTTCTAGCTGTTCATAACATTCTGAGAAATATGTGTCTTGGAGTTAAGTCCCAGCAGTGTAAGACTAGGGTGTAGATCTCGATAGCTGGGAAGTTTAATTTGTTTTCTTTTAGTTTCAACTGGTGGACCAGTCTTGTGCGAATCATAGTTAATAATAATATTTAACGAACAATTGCATATTATATCTCTCTGCGCTGATTTTCACTTTAATCAAACTATGTCAGGTTCTACAGTATGAATTTGATGATGTTAGCAATTTCGTCTGGCAAGCAGTAAAAGCAGATCCGCTTGATGTAAACAAATTATGAAGTGGCAACGTTTGTGTCATGTTCTTACCTGACTTGTATCTGTGTTAATATGGTGTGTAAATCTCTGCCTTGATACTCTTTACTTACAGGGTAAAGAAATACTCGAAACCATATGCATTTGAATATGTACTCATGATAAATATGCCATATGCATTTGAATATGTACTCATGATAAATATGCCATATGCATTTGAATATGTACTCATGATAAATATGCCATATGCATTTGAATATGTACTCATGATAAATATGCCATATGCATTTGAATATGTACTCATGATAAATATGCCATATGCATTTGAATATGTACTCATGATAAATTATGTCGAATGATCATGAGTGTATAATTGTTAGTCATGAAGTAATATTTGCTTCCACATATAAAAGGTGATTAATTTAGAGTTTATTTGAAGCACGCATTAGATGTTGGAAAATCAGCCGCAGATCAGGGATTAAACGAGGCTGTGAAGTTTAGAAGCATCAATTAAATAATTCAGTCAGTGAATATTTTCATCTGAGCACAGAGGATTTATATTTGTTTGTTAAACATGTTTCAATAATATGCATGTTTGAAGATTTGTAATGCTCCTTGTAGAATGCCAAAATAATGTATGCGGATTGTCATGTGACACTTACTGCTACTGCAAAGAACCCATTGACAAACACAACAAAATACGTGCCAACTGTCCTAGCGGTTGTAGAAGAGGATGGTGGGGAAGCTCCTGCAATAATACGTGTGACACTAATTGCAAAGGCAACATATGCAATCAAAGCGATGGACATTGTTTTGAGTGTTTATTGGGAAAATGGGGCCATTTCTGCGAAAATAACTGTACAAACTGTCTACCTGGAACAGAATGTGGTAACTCCAACGGGATATGTACAGTGGGATGTTTAACAGGTCTTTATGGCGTTTATTGCAGTGAACACTGCGGAGAATGTGGTGGCGACAGATCTTGTAATCGATCTACTGGAGGTTGTAGCCATGGTTGTCAACAGGGATGGCAGGATGAAAATTGCATCATCGGTTGGTAGACGTATGTGGTTTGTGTATTTGTACAGAAACATCAATATGCGTCTGTTATTGTATTAAATGAACAGACTTGAAGCAATTTTGAAATAAATTTGATCCTTTTAAGCTTGGTAGCATTATCATCATGATGGTTATTATTATTATTATTATTATTATTATTATTATTATTATTATTATTATTATAAATTACTGGATGCGTTAAAATTACGCAACCTGTGAAAACCCAATAAACAGTTGGTATTTAAAATGACAAAAAGCAAAATCATCGTCCACCTTTTCATAACTCTGTCACTGAATTGAGAAATGTTTTCATAAACCTAACAAGAATATTGTCACAGATTCGCTATTATATTTTCACTAGGAGATTAACGCGTGTCTTACTGAAAGTGTTCGGACAGTTTTAATCCAAATGTTTGCATGGAAAGACACAATATTTATTTTTGTGTTCTTCGTTCAGCTTTCGTTATATATCTTCCTTACAGCTTGTTCACTTGGTTGGTACGGTATAAATTGCAGTAATATATGTGGTCATTGCGCCAATACAACATGCGACCATATCAACGGAACCTGTCCTTTTGGGTGTTCTGAGGGATACAATGGAACAGAGTGTTCTGAAAGTAGGTATTTATTGAATTATATGCATCGAATATATCATAATATACATGCGATAGTTTCGAACAAATATATTTTGCACTGCTCAGAAACTCGTCTTTGAAACAAATTCAACTGATTATGTTGCACGTCAAGACGGTTGTTGCGGAAAGTGCGAGGTGAAGCTCAAAAGCAAGTAAATATATTTTTTGAAAAGTAGACCAAATCCTTAACTGTTACGTTGATGAAGCTGATTAGGTTTAATTAGGTTGCGGAATCTATCTTTGCAAATGGAGTTCTTTGTTTAGAATATATTTTAATTTAACATGCAAAAATAAATGAAAATATTATATTTACAGCAATTTTCAGAGAATGAATGAATTTTTCCAGACCTAAGGAAAAACTGGTTAATAGGGAAATGTAAATATTTACCAAATAATATGCATTGGTAGTGAAAGAAATATCAGTCTATTATCTAGATGTTTGTGAAGGTCGGTATTATATCCGAAATTTTACATTATTACAGAGAACACTTCAGTTTTATATAAAGACTGCAATGGTCATTCAATTTGTCATTTTTCAACTAACCGTTTTTTTCGT
This sequence comes from Megalonaias nervosa, assembly GCA_016617855.1. Classification (NCBI taxonomy): domain Eukaryota; kingdom Metazoa; phylum Mollusca; class Bivalvia; order Unionida; family Unionidae; genus Megalonaias; species Megalonaias nervosa. The sequence goes on along the minus strand of JAECUM010029062.1, from coordinate 29,073 downwards.
TCACATAAATTCGAGATTTTTTTTGGTAAAAGTAATTTTGTAATGTTGGAGTTTACATTTGAATATTAAAAATGTGCATAAATTCAAGTGGAAATGAAATGAAGAACATCTGTTTTTAATTTTCAGGTCTTCACCAGGAAAAACTATCAACAGAGTCTAGCTCTTATTTACCTATTGGTGCTCTAGTTGGAGGAGCTCTCGGTGCAGCCGGCCTGATAATAATCATCATTTTGCTAGCAATAATTGCAGAGAAGAGAAGGTAGAAAGCATATGAAGTGTGTTTATGTAAATATACATTATTTAAAGATGCAGCTTATTTCACAAAAACATCTTAACTTAGCAAACAAGAAAAATATCGGTTTCAGTAATGAATGAATTACGAAAATGATTTGTTGTGCAGATCCTAATTGGTTTACCTCTCGTTCTTATAGTGTTTCATGTCTTCTTCCGAAACAAAAGTAGATTAACATAATTTACAATTATTCATGTACTCTGCATCAAAAATATTACACGATGACATGAAAACTAGTACATCAGTATTCAGAAGATTATTCCATAACCAATGTACCCTGGAGATCATTCATATCATAACAACGACGTACGCAGATACAATAATAATTGTTCATGAAGACATGCCATTTTACATTGTTATCATCATTACAGTTTACAGTCAGGAACAGTTTATGCAGAAAGCTATGACGCCACATTTGATGTTCATTTTTATTTTAGAAACGGTGCACTTCGGGGAAAGCAATATCAGTCGAAAGAACCTGAGTCTAACACATCAAGTTCCAAGCTGTTTTCGGATGTCTATGAAAATTCTTCATCTTTAAAACTAGGTAGTTAGTTTTGAGAGTTTCAGATAGGACTAATATTTGTAGTTCTATATAAAGTCATTTGTCCAATAAAAGTATGCATATATAAGGATATTGCTTTGACAGAATACCTTGACTCTTTCTGTGAGAGGGTGACAAACAACTTCGTAAGTTCATAATATTTTTCTCAAACAATATTATATATATAATATAGTGTTGACGACACAAGAACAAGGTCACGTCTTTTATAGGAGATGTTAATTTTTAAAAATAACCGTGTGATATAACTACACAAAGGCGTGTAGGAGAATAGTGATAACTTTTGTTCGCAGAATTCAGTTTCGGAAAGAGAACGCTCACTAGCTCGAACTATTCACGCTGCCTGTAATCACTAAAACGATCAACGTTTTCTAAATTGAAATAATTAAAATCATATCAAAACGTTGCATTTTTCTTATATAGAAGAAGAACACTCAAATATGAAGCCAACATATGAAAATGCGTTTTTCAACATGGAGAGTAACAGAAAAGGAGATATATCTCTTAACAAAACTGAAGATTCGGGTGACAAAATTGGTATAAATATCAATAGAAAGGAGACTGCAGGTGATGAAATCATGGGAGAGAGTGACACTGATGAAACCGTTGAAAGCAGAGCTGAAAACGTCCATCACAATATATACTACAACATTGGAAAAAGTTCTAAAAGAGGTGGAAGGAAAATTGCTGTCCAAGACCTCAGCGACTATGTTAAAGGGGGAGTTCATCTTTCAAATGATATCGAAGAAGAATTTAAGGTAAAGTCGTATCAACCTAATTGACAACGGAAAGTTTATGCACATCTTCACAATCATCCAATCAAAATGTAGTTCTTTCTATATATTTTCTCCCATAAACATAGTTGTTGTAAAATACAGCGTTTAATTAGAGATAATAATAATAACTATCTTCATTGAAATATCATGAATAAATTATACAAAATAAACGCATCAGCAGTTGTTTTGCACATGTATAGTTTGCAGGGGGTAAGCGTGTGCATCGTACGAGATTACACACATTATAGAGGATTCAGTTCATATTAATAAATGACCTGCAAGACTCTGTTATGATTTGTCATTGGTTTACTCTCCATTCTGGACCTATTATTGTCATATATTGTCTTCCGTGCTCGGTTACTGTTTCTTGGAGCAGCTGATGTTTTTGGAGATACAACAATATCATTGCACTATCCACTAATGGCACACTTAATGTAATTTATGTTCATGTGAGGTGCTTACATTTTTATTGACATAACTATCATATTTAACAAATTTATCTTATACCAATGAAGTATTGTGTAAGGATGTTGTTGCAACGATGATCTTCTCATAGGCAAAGAACTGTTTCTTCTTCACTTCAGAAACTATTGTCGGGGCCACAGCTTGAAATGAATATCGCTCTAAATCCGAAAAATCGACACAAAAATCGATATAAGGGAATGTATGCATGTATGTATATTTTGTTTTCCTATTGCAAGTTGTCTATTCTATGTTGGACATAATCTGTCTAAAAATGCAGACAAATGAATAGCTTATCCAACAGACCGAACGTCGCATGAAGCCAATGAATTAATCGTATAGTAACGTTGCCTTAACAACGATTTATTATGTTGAACGGTTTGTCGAGATATTAATATTTCATTGTGCTGTTTGAGTTAAGCACGAAATAGTCAAACATTATAAGTAGTTTATATCAGTATAACAATTGTTTATTTACATCTCATTCCGTTACGAACTAAGAGACACCATGCCAATTAAGTACTTTAAAACGATACTTTGTTTAATTCCAGATGACAGGAACAGAGTCATTTTAGAGCCTCTATCCGATGATCCTGATACAGATTACATCAACGCATCTTTTATAAACGCAAGATGTCTTCTCTTATTGTTATCGTATTGAAATGTCCAAATGTACTATGTATCTGTAATGAAGCTTTTTGTTCAAAATAAAAGCAATAGCAGGTTAGGTTGAACAGAACGCATGATATATATTCAACATAGAGTGTGTCAATTAAGATTATTTCCACCAATCCACTTTCAGATAGTTTTCCCAAAGTTCATTAAAATATGGCAGATAAACGGTATTCCTTTATCATTGCAGAGTCAATATTGATGTGTTGGAATAAGCCTTTACGATAGGAAATTTTAAATATTAATGATAACAATAGTAACGCTTTTGACGATGAGTTGTACGAGGACGAGAATGCTGTTGTTGATGATGATATTTTGATGAATTTCAGGGTTACAAGACGGACAACGCATTTATTGCGGCTCAAGGTATCAGCTTGCGATAATCAAGCATGATATGAATAATAAAAGAGAAACATTGGAAATCATTATGCTTTTTGCCACTACGGTTGTTTTTATTTTTATAATTCAAAGTATTCGCCTATGGTGTAAATTAGTCAATAATAATAATAAAATAGTTAATAATAATAATAATAATAATAATAATAATAATAATAATAATTAAAGAACAAAAAAGTTTAAATGAAGACAGTAGCACGAAGAAAGAAAGATAAGACATGCAAAATAATGAATTACATTTTTGGTGAACATCGCTTTCTAGATATAATAATTTACTATTCCGATGTTTCATCAAGCCTGTCAAGCTTGTTAGAGTTGTGAACAGATGATACCTATTTTGGTTTACTTTATTTTCATTATCAAGGAGCAATCGCTGCTACTGTCAACGATTTCTGGCGGATGATTTGGCAGTATGATATACAGCAAATTGTGATGCTCACTGGGTTAATAGAGCAGGGAAAGGTAGGTTAGGGGATGTATCAAATGTGATAACAATTGTAATATTCTTGTTAAGGAAATATAACTATGAAACTTTCTGTTAAGTAGTTAATACGAGAATGCTACTCGAGCATGAAATAGTAGTATTTGCCACTCGGATATCAAACTAACCTAACAGGAATAGGAAAGAACACACAACTTGATATATTTAATGAATCTTCATTAATGTTCATCACACTAAAATTTAAGTCTTTACAGTACTTAAGAGTTTCATCACAGAAATATATTAAATGTAACGTTTCATACTTGTATAAGACCTCTCCTGTGTCCTAAGTATTTAGAGCGTTCCCCTCGAATGCGGAAGTTCGGGGTTTAGAACCCTGCCCGAGTCATGCCAAAAGACTTATAAAAATGGTACTAGCAGCTGCTCATTAGCATTAGAAGGTTAGTGTTAGGATTGGTCAGCCGAGTGTAAATAATGTGACTTGGTGGGACAAACTGTCTACTAAACTGAAAATATCAGTTAGGAATGGGACAGTTGAAGAATAGAAAACTTCAAAACCTTGCAGTGCTTTCCAGTTTATGATTAGTTGAGTCCTGATACGGCGGGTGTTGGTGAAGCACAATATAACTAATCACTTTCCAAACGATGGTCTATTGTTCTGTTGAAAGCTGAAGACGAGGCTGCATTGTATGATGAATAAAAGAAAATGAAGAAAATACAGGAAAGAAAGAAAAACAAAATACCGGATATAAAATAATCAAGTTAGTCAAGAAGACAGAGAAAATATATTCACTTGGTTGTACGGCTTTTAAATGCACCATTTACTGCCCTCCATTGCAGTATTGACTCAGAATCGATCAAAGTTACGCTAATTGTGTAAAAGGTCGGTTTAATGCTGTAGACAAGTATGCCCCAATAAAACATACTGTTACTACTCTGTTGTCTTAAACCAATTAACAGAAAAGAGCCGAAACCTACAAGTTTTGTAAAATTCAACAAATAATGTACTTCCCTGGAATACAAAGTGAAAATTTAAAAAGAACTTACAATATTCTGAATTATATCCCAGATAGTCGTAAAACTTCTAATACAAGTTCAAGAGAGTCCGAATGAATTCCAGTGGTGTTCCGAATGAATTCAAATTTTTGATGTGATGATGCACCAATTACTTAGAATAGTACTTATGTGCTACCATTCTTGATTTACACCATTGATATAATTCAGGGTGTCTCTAAACAAATTCACAATAATCCCAAAAGAGTGATTTAGTCCAGAAATATTATTTAGCACTCTTTAATTTCAGTGAATAATTTAAATAAGTTTAAACAAATATACACTCTCATATTAAAAGGGAACACAATTAAAAGCCTGATTTCAGTTTCAATGGTAAGATAGGAATGAATATTTCTAAGTATAATCAACCTTATTGCAAAACCTAAGACACAATTTGAGGACCAAAATGTGGGTCATCTTAATGGAAATGTCAATTAAACAATAAACAAAATTCGTTTATAGAACATTCTATGGTGAGTATCAAGGCCGTATCTAGACCTCAAACATGTTTACCTATAAATAGGCATCTTAATATATAATCCACTATTGTAGGCAAAAAGAGACATTAGTCAGGTAGGCCAAGCTCCTACCCTTAGTTATGGACATAGGTAAATCACAATACAAATTAAATATACACGGTAAATCACAATTTAAATCAAATATGCATAACAATACATACCCATGTAAAAAACATTTACCATATATGAACAGTGAGCAAAGGAAATCTATATATGCTAAACATGTGATGTTTACAAAACACACTCGGTATCGATCATGCTAAACCTGGGATAAATATAGGAAACAAAGCCATTTGGCGAACAAATTGAATAATACGTCTTTGACAGCATACTTTATGAAAAGATGTGCAAGGGATCCTTAAGGGTAAATTCTAGGATCATTACTCTTTAACGTTGTTATTAATCATATCTTCAATTTTACTACCTACAGCTCTTTATATAATTATGCCGACGATAACACTTTGTCCTTTTCCTCATCGGATGTAGACACACTTGAAGCAGAATCCAATAGTTTGATTGACTAATTCACTGCGAACGAAATGCAAGGTAACCCCGAAAAATCTATAGCACTTGCTGTGGGTAAAAGACGTTCATTTTAAACCTGTACCAAACATAAACATTGTTGTCATAAACTGTGAAGAAATTTGCTCAACTCCTAGACAATAACATTGACTATCAACTGCAATTCGATTTGCATGCAAAACCATCTCTCTAGGAAAGCTTCAAGGCAACTCTCTGTCGTAAACGTATTGGTCAGAAGCTAACTAGACTCAACAAACTGAAAATCTTATATACATGTATCCTTTCCAACTCCATGTTCTGTCCATTAGCTGAGTGTGTCTACAGTGACATAAACATTACTAAACTTGAAGAAATGTAAGAGTGTGCCCTGAGATTTGCGTTTGACGACTACACAAGTAGTTATCATAAACTCGAACTTATGACAAAAATAGCAGTTATAAATATGCATAGACTTCGGGTATTTGCTCTAGAGACTTTGCAAATGCTGAGCAAGCGTGCTCCCAAATGTTTGGATAAATTTGTATGTTTTAAATACAGTAAATACAATTTAAGATATTCATATATTTTAGATGTTCCAAGAATTATAACATGAACACTTGGCAAAATTCCTTTATATATGCAGCTGCCATTCAATGGAATGAGCTTCCGAATCAGTTTAGAGCAATCACATTGTTAATTGAGGAGAATTTTGCACGATTTGTATTCGCGAAGGCGATTTTTCTGTCTTGTTAGTTCCTTGTTTCTAAATACAATTCAGTCAACCGGCTACGACTTTTGTTCCAAAGTTTTGGTAATGAAACATGATACTTGTAGCCTTTATTCACACAGAACCAGTGCAGGTTAAAGAGCCTATGGTTATGAGCCTAACGCAAAACTATACCAGATTTCAATAAAATGTTATTGTTAAGATTATCTGAAATCATGCTATAATGAGAGATTAATTAATTATCTGAATTATTCGTTCTGCTTAATTCTCCTGGTAGTTCACTCCGCTCACCTGTAATAGCAACTCTGAGAATAGAGGAGCTGAGTAGCAGTCATGATGGTATGGTCCATATCGACCTATGACTAAGCTGTATGTGATGCTAGAGAGACCAATGTCTGAGTTTATTTTGAGAAATTATTATGTACAAAATTACTGAAGACGTTATGCTCGTGTCCAATGATATATTTATGCTGATGCCAGGTGATAAAATGATTAAAGTTTTAGCTTTTCAAACTTTAAATGAATGCGCTAAAGACATACATTTGCAGCAAAAATGTCTACAGTACTGGCCGAACGATGGCATACATGAATACGGAATGATACGGGTTGAGCTCATCGACGAGGACATATGTACAGAATACGTAATTAGATCGTTTCTAATATCTAAGGTAAGAACAAAAGAAAACACACACACACACACACACACACACACACACACACACACACACACATATATATATATATAATATCGTTTAAACAGTGTTCGACGAAGGGAAGCAGCGTTCGTAAAATCCGTTATTGGAATGTTAATCTGAAGACACATTTTCTTGAATCTTTGAATATATAATAGGAAAGTTTTTCGACTGAGAGTGAATTAAAGTTTGAGTTTTGTGTTCTTAAACATTTAGTTTACATGGTCTGTCTTATCGGCAAAACACCCAGGTCATAGGCATACATGCTTCTTAACTGGTAGCGAACAATGGTTCAGTATGGGAATTAAAATGCAGTTTTTGAAGATTGTGAAGTCAAATGACACTTTTTAAAAGCTTTGGATTAGCACTCTCCGTTGAAAATATTTTAACGAACCAATAGAGGCATATTTCAGGTTTTAGAAACGTTCACATACTGATACAATTAAAAATACGTACTAGGTTCGTTTACCTGTAAAACTGAATCATTCACATTCTTTTCGGAAAAGCTTTCTTAATTTGCACTTAAACACATAATAATGAGGTACATACCTGCTAGCACTTTACAGTTTCTTCCATTTCCTCGAGAACATTTATATGCTAAGGGTTACAAAACTACATCCAATACAGTTGTAGATTTCTAAATCTTTCAATGAAATTGAGAAAATATCGGTTTTCGAACAACATATGTAAGATGGGTATTTAGCTATGTGAATATTTTTTTTTTTAATGCTATATCCCAGGTCTAAAAGAATCAAATTCAAGGCAAGTGCCCAGATTTGGTTCTTTGAAGGTTGTATGATCACGCTGATAGGAAGCATTCGTAACGATTTAGAACTGAGGTGTGTATTCCACACAGTACAATATTCAAAAGTCAAAATCACTTTAAATCAACTTGAACTGCCAATACCCGATCAAAAGCCAGCTTCTCTTATTTATTATTCCAATTTATCCCACATGATCAATTACTCGCAAAAATTATCATACACCGGAACATGTCTTACAATGGATGATTCCACAAGGGAGGTATTCTACCGGATGTTCCCAATTGTTAATATTGTAAAGGAACGCTTCTTACTCTTTGATGAAATCATACTGAAGTAGAAAGGGACTGAGTTAATGATATTTTCATCAAAACAGCATCACTGGATTGTTCCTTTTGGTCATGTTACACAATGGAGATATGATATCAGGAAAATTCATGTTCACTTCTCTGGAACAACTCTATATATTCAGAAAAAACCGAAGCGGAAATTAAACATAGCTTGAACGTTGGTTTTGGCAGCTATTTTGTCTTCATGCGACACTATGTCCAAGGCAATCGACAATATAATTTCCAATATTAAAAATGTTAGGTTTCAGACCTCATTTACTTGCATTACTGTATTAAAAGCCTGAAGATGCTCATAACATCTTGCACTAAAGATGTGATGAAAGTTTGATGGATGCAATATCGCATAACATGAGGGACAACATATGTGCAATTGTAGGCATTGGTGCTATCATCACATAAGGTGTAACAACGAATTGCTACAGACGAAATTGTGCTATATACGGGAATCCTCACCCATAGCTCTTCAAACCATGGCACCTGCTTATATCCCTTTAAAGCTAACAATTTGCTGTTATATATTATTTTCATCGGTTCTACAACCTGTTGATATATGCTTATGTAACATAGAAGAGAACGATATTATTTAATTTATTGTACCCAACACAAAATCGTACGTTACCCTTTATCAGCTCGAAGTGTACAATTGGTTAACTCCACGATTTTGTCGGTAGTCTGATCAAATTTTGCTGTAATATTTTATCCAATATATATCTTACTTCAGCTCACTGTCTATAGTGCAGACGATACTATCTTTGTATGATTGTGATATTTGTTGTCGTTCTGATTTTTTGAGTAATGAAACGTGTCTTTCAATTAAATATATCTCTTGATTCTAAGCATAAGTTTCGCAGCCATTTTGTTCTTGTTTCGTCTCTTTGCCACTTACCCTCATGCCATCCAAAATCTCGTCATCCAGCGTGAAGTCATTCTCAGCGACTTTATGGAAACCTTCAGATATAATTGCTGCTAATTTTTATATATGGTACGTCTCAAGCCCTCGCCTTCCATCAATATTAATTTTGTAATCAATGTGGAACGACTCGGCGGTCTTAAAATAAGTAACAGCCAAGAAGCGAAACCATCAAGTTAATTAAAATTAGCAAATAATATATTCCTCTAAGTTACAAAGTGAATATTAAAGAGACATTTTACAGGACTGTGAATTTAATGCACAAGCAATTTAAACAGTCATATTTTCCGGAATATGGTTGAATTAATTTTTTCACAATAATCCCCAAATAATTATTTAGTCCAAAAGGTCAAAGAGCACAAAGTAATTCCAATAATTTTGTTTACTACAGCCAGGTATCAAAATAAGACGCACTAAAATGACTAGGATGTGGGTTACAAGTTACCTCCTTAAACATTCAATTTTGTAAATAAGGCTAGACTTTGAACTCAGATACCAGCAAACACTCTATGTATAACTTACAAACACGGCAAAAACACGTGAGCAGTTAGGTGGGTCTGCGTCCCACTCTTTTTTTTGAATATATCTTAAGAAACTGTCGCTCATACCGGCCATCTATAAAACGAGTCAAAACGGTAAAATCAAATCTCATCATATGGTACTTTTAGAGCAAACCAGTCCATAAGGCTTTATGATATCCCATCTCTCACGGCTTTTGGATAATAGACGATATGTACCATGCCATAAAATCTCAGAAGTATACCATTCGATTGTGGTAGGAAGAAAACGTTTTTGCACGAAATATACCAAAAAAGTTGGACCCTTAGCGAGTAAGGATATCATGCGGTATTATAAAACAGAACATACTTGTCCGATCACACCACTGACCAATGTCCTTTCATAACTCTTCTTCAATGGAATTGATTCCATATGGGGGTTGAGTCATCAAAATAGTTAATTTTATTTATCACCGACATGTCCCTCGTTGCTTCCCCATTTTCCTCGCTGTAAGTTTTCAGATAAACTTTCTTAGTAGTGTCTATTTTTATGTAAAAGTATTCCTGGACAGCAAATGAAGTTGCAATCATTTCCTTTCCTGCTTTCCTCTACACAAAGCGACCATTTAGAAGTTTATCATGTGTCACTAAAACTTTAAACTGTCGTACCTGCTCGGGCACTAGCACATATAGACCACATTTTCTCTACTAATGAAATTTGCCTTCTTTCACATTCCGTTCTCGCAGAAGTAGGTATTTTATTACGTCTTCCTTATGTGTAAATGGTTATTTTTTTTTCTTGTATGCCCATCGGAAATTTCTCATCATTTCTGCCTTTGCAAGTTGCATCTCGTTACTGTATCAATCTTTGTCATCAGCCAGGTTTGCACAACGATTATTATCCTCATCATGATCAGTATTAATGGTCATTATTTTAGTCGAAAATATTGCATTTAAACGCACGTGACTTTGACCTTGGGATTAGAACTCGAATTAATTTATTAATTGTTATTTCAATTTCTTCAGTCTCTTTCTTCGGTGCCAATGATTGTCTTGTTACTGAGTTTTGTCCCTATCTCTTTTCAATGTCCATACTTTGCAATACTTGTGATACCAAGCCAGGCAGTAACCTCCGCAGTCCGATTTGTCATGTTGTTATAGCATGCTGTGTTTTTTAATAGCCGTCATTTCTTGAAATGTCCGTTCAATTGTAGACATCACTAGACTCACAAGACTGATTTTCCAAGATACACGAGCTACCCACCAGGTCCTCATGTACTAATGTCATTTCAGCATATATTTGCCAGTTAAAATTTCCTTGTTGTTTATCGTGCAAAACATTAGCAGCCGCTCGCCAACACTATGCTTAATAAAATAGTCTTGAGATCCATTGCTTTCTTTTCTTTATGAGACAATCTCGCTCTGTACCCTTTTCCATGACTAACGTAGTATGTCAAATCCGATTTATTATGGATTGCATTTGTTCAATTAATTCATGTTCATTCCAATATTCAATGTTAGTAATATCGATATCTTAGATAAATCAGCTTGTTTACTTTCTTACAGTATAGTCCTCAGTTGTATGCAGACTGATGCAAAGGCCTTCTTAGTATTCAATGTGACCGCTCTGGACGATTGCTTTGATGAGAAAAATCTTCACCACACCATTCAAAAGGACATTGTTTCAACAAATCTTGCCAAACACTTGTCATTTGTTGCCATCAGTCCACAATAGGAATCGTCTGGTTGTTTCCAAATATATTGTATGGCCTAAAGTAATCGGCAAGACTGCTTACAGATAGGTCGTTCAAAACCTTCCTCAAATCTTTCAGCATAACTTTCGCCGGACTCCTTTGCCACTTCTCTTTCGCCTACGATCAATAAATAGCGTAGAGTTAGAACATCGTTGCACCATCTGACTTGCGTTATGAATGCATACATTTTAGGAATAACACTCCTTCCTAACAGTTTAAGAATACTGACGCTTAAGCGTAGTTGGTAATGCACATACCTCGAGTTTTGCTTCCATTGTTTCACGGAACCTGCGCTATTCAGTCTCCATCTTCTTCATTTCTCTCTGGATAGCGAGCTTCTTTATTTTCATTCTTTTCCGAGCTTAATGTTGATATACACATTTTCCTTTAGTCAAATAACAATATCTCATAACATGAGAATTTTTTGTTGGTTTTCATTTGCATTACAATTATCCCTATTCCGAGCGATGACATATTTCAGCCACTAGCGTTACTTTTGAGTGGAACAGCAACTCAATATTTTTATGTTATTTTCTTTTACCCAATATCCGCCCGGCCATTGAGTAATATTCACTAATTTTTAAGCTTTAATGTAATTATAAATTATGATAATGTTTCTGCTATTTGCTCCAAGTAGAAAACTACTGCAAAAAAATTTTAAAGAACATCTAACGATAATAAATCTAACATTAATAATTTAAATGCGAAAGTTACCTTAGTTGACAGTAAAGCATGTCTGAAAAGTAATATCAACTTCATAAAGATTGTTTCATAAAATATAGAAGACAGGGTTTTGTTGATTTTTCAAAACGATTTAATGAAACCAAACAATTCAGGAAAGTTGGACTCATTTCTCACTAATACTTGTAAGAATTGCACTACCAACGTTTTTATACTTCTGCTCGATGGTGATCATAGCATTGTTAAAGAGGCTTCTCATACTGATTTAATGCATCCTTTTTACAGACTGGCTCAAAGAAACAAAAGAAAATAACTCAGTTTCATTTCACCTCTTGGCCCGATAGAGGTGTTCCTGATACAGCTTCTAGTCTTGTTCAATTTTGGAAAAAAGTCCGCCACTCCGGGAATGCTCTTGACTCACCCATCCTTGTTCATTGCAGGTACAAATCTATTCAGAAACATATAAAGAGTCCCTAATACTTTTTGTTTGTCTTTTGTGTCTTATTAGTGCATCTTTGCGTGTATGCATGCGAGAGAGAGAGAGAGAGAGAGAGAGAGAGAGAGAGAGAGAGAGAGAGAGAGAGAGAGAGAGAGAGAGAGAGAGAGAGAGAGAGAGAGAGATGATCTGAAAGGCTTAGTAAGTGGATTGAATTAATATAACAATATAGTTAAACCTGTCCTAGATGACAATTGCATATTAATTTCGGTTGGTGACAAAAAATAACATTTATGAACCCGTTTACTTAAATATAACTCATCCCATAAAGATAACATGTTCATAAAGGACCATTAGGTGTCCTTTTGAGAAAGGTTTTACTGTATACAGTTCTAACGGTCACCTGAGTTCAGCTGTCACCTGCTCACAAAGGCCATTCTAATTTACCCCGGCAAATTTCCTATATAAATGTCATATAATGAGTGGTCACTTGTCTTCCGTGGTCAGAGACTAGATGTTTGTTAACCTGGTTTTACGGTTGTATCCTTCATCCCGCAGTCACTGGAGCGTGTCAGGAGTGACCTCTCCAGGTATGCAAAGTAAACTTCTATTGCATGACGAGCAAGACATGGATTACGTAAAGGTATCTTTCGTGAATCGATGTTTAAAGGTTTCATATTTCGATTGTACATACCGTACATACCGTAATCCAGTGAAACGCAAAGGTGTTTGCATGTGTAATATGAGTGCATGGGAGCTGTTGTAGTTTTCTTGATTTTTGCTAAATAGCTAAATCAATGTATGTATCTTGGTAGCATCTTGGTAGCATACTGCTACTGCTAATAATAACAGATGTGAAATAATAATAACGATATTGCTACTACTAATAATACGATAATGCTATTCTGTTCATAGTACATACATCTGTCATAAACCAAGTTTGAGAACTGAGCATGACTTCAGAGGCCAAACAGCCTACGACGGCCACTTTTGCCCTTTCCGATGGGTCACTGCTGTAAAAAGGTCTGAATGTATTATTTTATTAAAAATTGTTAATCAAACGTCAATTCAATATTAAATAATGAGAAATATTGGTAGTGACACTTTCAGTTGTTTTTAATATTTCACCAGCGCCGGTATTGGACGGACTGGAACATATATCGCTCTGGACTATATTTTTGACGAAGGAAGTGAAGAGGGATATGTCAACATATTTGAATGCATTAATAAACTGAGGGGACAGAGGATCGGCCTTGTACAGACTGAGGTATTTAACGCCATTACTTCTGCCCAAAGTTAGCTAATGAATTTAACTGTGAATTCCTTTTCACATTTTGCAGTTTATTTCTGTTAAGATTATCTTTATCGAATAGCTCAAGTATTATCTTTAGAAAGATAATACCAATAAAAAGTGCGAATTCTGGCTGGTTAAAGCATTTTTTAACGTTCTGAATTAAATACTTGTATTGAAACATCGAACAAAAAATTATATCATATGATTTCCCTTCACACGGCATTGAATGTATTTACATTTGAATTTCTGTAATATTATTTTTTTAGTTCTAAAGTGTGATCCAAAGCATTATACTACTCTACGAAGATTGCAGTCCATAAATTTGAGTCAACTTGCAAAAGCACAGAGTGTAATAAAATCAGTGTTATTATCATTATTGCAGGAACAGTACGTTTATTTGCATGAAGTTGTATTAGAGGCCTTTACAGACACTGGGGATGACGTTTCTGTGGATGATTTCCAAAATCATTACAAGCAGATGCGAGGTATTGATCCAGGGACGAAGCGAACCAAACTTCTCGCTGAGTTTGAGGTATCTAACTTTTCTTGTCATAGATGGAACCAACGTTGACTTTATATTCTTAAGTGATAATCAATTATTAATCAATTATTTTTGTTATAACGCTGTTGTTCGCGAAGGTGCTTTTTCTTCCTTTGATACAAATATTTATAAATATCATATATATTTAGGGTGTTTTTCTTATTTCAATACATATTGTGCGTTGCGATGGGGCTCGCTGCTCTTGTGCACTTATGCTGTCAAATTTTCGTTTGAAAACAGACAACGAAAAAAAAAACAATAACAAGGCAAAATATTTTTTTGTGTGCAAGGGTTGCGATTTAACACTAAAATATTCTACCTCAAAAGATATGTAAACGCTTTTTAATTTTTTCCGTGGAACACAATGTTAGAAACACCATATTGGTTTATGCCAGTAAAAGTGATAGGGAAAATTTTAAAATAGAATTATTAGTGTTCGTTTTCTTTGTATGATGACGCGCTGAAAATGGAACACATGACTTACTATGGATATTATGAATCAAGTTTGATATGAAAAGTTAGCAATGTTTCACATTTTAGTTTTCAGTCATAATTGTATTCGTAAAGTAAGGAAAACTCTGCAGTAATGGTAATGTAGTAGTCAAAAATAGGAAAAGAAATATAAAATTCGCGCAATATTTTGAGCTAAATATATCATATTTGAATGTCATAATCCAATGCACACCCCTCCCCATTCCAATCACGCGTAAACGACAGATATTTGATCACTTCATAGATTAAACAGTCGTTTCGACGAGTCTTAAATATCATTTTTACACATTTTTAATCCTTTTTGTAAACATCAATATAAAACACTTAAAATTCGATTGATACTTTTATTTCAGAAACTGCTAGAAGATGAGAACAGTTATTTTGAAAGAGATGGGGTGGGAGTTAAAAAGGACAAAAGATCTGACCCAAAAGACGAATTTCTGGATGGAAAGCTGCCTGAAAACAAGAAGAAAAATAGATGCCATAATATTTTGCCTTGTATGAATCATTAAAAGAAACTACGTTCTCAAACTTCATTCATAACATGATCGTTTACAGTAATATAGCATGCTATAGCTTTAAGTCGTATTGGACACAAACATATTTCTATATACAAGTTTTTATTTCAATGAAATAAAGCTAGTCGTCATTGGAATAGGTAGTACATTATTCCCATTGATTGTGAATATTGACTTTGTTTGCTAAAACAAATTTGAAAACTTTAATGCTTTGCTCAGTGGCTAAGAAGACAAAGCCATTGCTTTTCTGAACCTAGAAAATTAGTGCAAATAATGGACACTTATATCAAACAAAGTAGGAAAGAACATTTGTTGTGAATTCAGGAATATAACGTTTATCCACGTGATTCAGAATCGTATTTTTTAAAATCAAAACCAACATTTAAAAATAATAATAATGTAATAATATTTTTTGGAGCATTACGAGTAAGTGGCTTTAAGCTAAGTAACAAAAAAGAGCGAAAACCTGCAAGGTTTCTAAGAGCGAACAAATAATTTATTTCCCTAAAACAGAAAGTGAATAATTGAAAACTTACAGTATGGTGAATGAAATCCTAAATATTCCTAAGACGTCTATCACAAGTTCAAAAATATCGAGTATAACAAATTGCAGTGGTGTTCCAATGAAGTGCAATATATTTTACTGATGTGCCAATAGGTTTGATGTATCACAGTGATATAATCCAAAATGTCTTTCAATGAATTCACAGTAATTCCAAAACAGGTAATAAATCCTAATGTCTGAGCACTTTGTAATTCAAATGAATAATTAAAAGAAATAAAATAAATCTTCGCAACTGTATTGAACACTATTGGGCTTCTAAGACTGGTGCTTATGCCAGGAATAACTAATTTTCAGTAAATCATCCCTTCTATAAAAAAATAAGACGTAATACAGACAAGGATGAGAGGTGAGTAATCATTTTAAACTCACTCTAACTTTGCCAGCTAGGTCAAGTACTTTAGCAGCTAGCCAATTAGGAATTAGATCATCCTAGTTTTTCAAGAAAACCCATGATCTGAACTTATCTCTTATCAACTTGTTTACTTCTACAATGAAACTAAAATTACCTCATCTTTCAGAACAAACCAACAACCAGTAAAAGAATCAGTATTTATTATGTTATTTACTAAACTACCCTCGCAATCTATAATCAAGAAAATTGACAAAAATAACAGAATAAATTCCCATTTTCCAATGATCGTTCATTGGAATGACATTCTTGATAATGCAGCCTGACAATGCTATCACTTTCGGTGGCGCAGTTAATAAGAAATTGTAAACAGAGAGTTTAGTGTCATATACTTAATTATTATGTTATAAAATGAACCATATATGTATATACTGATAGATCCATGTATGGTTATTAACACATGCACATCTATTTGAATCATAGCAGTCAAGAAGGTGGTGATGATGACTATGGTTGTTGTTGATACCACTGCTGCTGCTATTATTATTATTATTATTATTATTATTATTATTATTATTATTATTATTATTATTATTATTTACAGCAGAGAGATACCGGCCATATCTGTCAACGTACGTTCAGGGTCACAATGATTACATCAATGCTGTTTGTCTTCCGGTATTATTATTAATTTGATGAATATTTTCTATTATTGTTTATTTGTAAAGGTTTTGTATGATTGTGTTATAATAAAATCTTGGTTTAGTTTATTAGAGATGGTCTGATGTATGTATCAATTTGGCTAATGAGATTGCTTGCAAAGATAACTGACTCGATGTTCTTTTCCTTCTTAAATGCACAATGTTCCAAGTCCATCTTATAACTAATAAGTACATTACAGTCATCTGATTAATAATTTGATTACTTTTATATAACGTTGAGTTTGTTTGCTTGTGTAGTTTTTTTTTAACCAGTGTTTCATAGCAGTTATGTTTAAGAAGCAATTTTTTCTTTCTCAATCTCTAGACACGAAAGAATCGAAAAGGTTTGATTGTGACACAAATGCCATTACCTGACACAGTTATAGATTTCTGGCGACTCGTATACGATTATGAGGTTCAGTCGATCGTCATGCTGAATGAAGCAAACGTGCCTGGAGAAGCGGTAACAACCTTGTTTGACTCATTCTTTTCCAAAACAACAAAAATGTATTAACATTTTATTAGATTGGTGTTTTATGTGCCACTTGTTATGTTTTCTTCAGACAAAATACTAATGAATAACTCATGAAATCTATTTCTAGAGCCTTACGGCTATTATAGAATGTATGCATCAAAGTCTATAATTTCATGTGTGCCATATTGTTTGATGTCCTATTCTTGTGTGCAACATTTTTATTGACAAGTTTCATAAATAAAAGTCCGCGCTATAGATCATTTATATATACTGTATGTTAATCATCAGCCAAGATGTAAGACTGGGAAGGCCATTTGGCGCAAACAATGTCTCGAGCTTATTAGGTGCTTACGAGACCGTGCATCGATCTCTCTGTCTGCAGGTACAACAAATCCCATTCTGGGACACGTTAAGATTTCAGGATCCAAAAGTATATAGAAACCAAACGTTCCTATAATGTCACGTTCCTATAATGTCATCACTCAGACTGCTGTTCATGCCTTGACCTAAAAGATTACTGTTACCAAATAGTAGATTACTGACACGCATGTAGCTTAAGGGTATTACGACCAAGAAACTTTTGAATAGTAGTCACCTAGTACCATCCTGATAACAAATGGCGTGGACATAAACGAATTATAATTCATTCATACATTATTATTATTATTATTATTATTATTATTATTATTATTATTATTATTATTATTATCTTCTTCACAAAACTCCTGGTATAATTGGCAGAAAACTCTGTCCTTGCAGGCGCTGAAGACTATGCATATATTGAAGCAAAGTCTGTCAAAATTTGGCAGATTACCCGTAATAGGATTGCTTTGTCTGTTTGACGCGAGGATAGCTCCCATCCTTAATCATGGGGCTGAGGTTTTGGAGTTTTATGATGCCAATGAAATTAAAAGAGCTGATTCGTCATTTCATAAATATATCCTTGGTACATCTAAGTCTACTACAAATGCATTTGTATATAATGAATTAGGAAGAATTAGCATAAACGAATTACAATTCATATAATAATAATAATAATAATAATAATAATAATAATAATGATAATAATAATAATAATAATAATAACATAGGACAATATCTTCTTATTATTATTACTATCATTATTATTACTTTTTATTTAGGAAAACGAATTCATATATTAATTAATAATGTCCACTCTCATATTATAAATGTTGGAAGGTATAGTTACATTTAACTTACGCGTAATGAATTTTCAAATTTTGCATTGATATTCATAGATATGATATATTTATCAGTGTGATTATTAATCATACTCTAAATACTTGAAAAATTCACTTCTTTTGTGTAATTTCGGAGGAGAATTTTTTCTGGGATTAGGATGCTGTTCAACCCTAACACTTAAAATTGCAAATTAAATTACTATTTATATAAGGATGCTAAAAATTTGAAAACGTATTGGACACGAAGTACAATATAAACATTTCTTCAAATTAATATCTTTGCATATGTTTATTCAAACAATACACTATATGTGTCTTCTTTGGTTTATTTTTTGTATACAATACTACAAATCTTATGTAACGAGAAGTGGTTTAAACTTTTCTAACAAGACAATGTAAACCCAACAGGCATTCAGGTATCCAAAATTATAGTTTTGTTTAAATTAAATATAAAATCAAACCAAGTGAAATAATTATAAACAACGTATAGAGTATGAAAATCCTAGAATATCCTACATTGTACGATCAATTTCATAATATTCTGGAAATTTTCCAAAGGTATTCCGAATGAAGGTTCTAATGTGTTTATGTGCTAACGTGCTAGCACAACTGAAGAATCTGAGTTCTTAATCCAAAAGATTTTACTTCAAGGTAATCCCGTGAAAGTAGAATATCATTGAAGTCCTTGAAAGTTCCCAACAATACGATAGAATTATTTAAATATTCAAGTCCTTGAATCAACTCATAACCCAAATAGGTACTGACTGTTTAGATTATGTATTTTCCAATCTGCCATGCCAACGAGCAATTATAAATAAATCACTATTTCCTCTCACTTGCTCTCACAACGTTAACGTAACTGAAGAATACAATCCGTGGCGTTTGTGTTCTCATTATATAGTCTTTATATACGTATCAAATCAACAAAATCTGATTGACTAAAAGAGTCTTAAACATCAGATCATAGTATTTTGAAATAATGCAATAAGCATGTTATGATCTTCTTAAATTATGGACAAATCAACAATTAAGGCGTGCATGAAAGCTCAACATGGCAAATGTACTCTCTAGTTTTGCGTGTTGTTTTCGTGACTTCCATTACAATATGCGTGGAGTACTTGACCGAAATAGATGTTGACTTGACTTTGGCAATTGGCCATAATTTATGAATGAGAGTTCAACACGTAGTGTACATGTACTTTTACTATAACACAAGTCAGCCACTGAATATAGAATTAAAATATAACTGTCCTAAACCCAAATTGTTTAAATAAAAACTACATGATAAATTTTATAGCTGACATAGATATCCTTAATACTAAAAATCGATTGTGTTTGACATCTTTTGAAACTACTGGTACCATTTAAAAAAAATCTTTGTACACATTAACTTCAAAATTAGTGCCCGATATTGCTTAGGTTGGTGTGTACTGGCCTCAGAAAGACGAGACTTCCCGACTTGGGCCTTTCATGGTGAAGGTAACATCAAACGTAAAAAAAAGTAGCCACATTGAAAGGATGTTGGAGTTATCAAAGCATGGAGAGGTAAGACATGAAAATTACGATTCTGAAATAGAAATCTAGGCATCGCTGTTTTTGACAAGCTTTTCTTTTCGGCGTGCTTATATTATAGTCTACTCTTATCCCATGTATTCAGTTTCTCTGCTGACAGTTGTTTACATCTGCTAAATTTCATTTCACATATATGTATGTTTATTCCAAGTTACTAACTGTTTGCTACTTTTATAAAGAATATGCTTTTAGTTGGTGCATACTGACTTTTAGATTTATTCATAAATGCTTAGCCTTTCGAAAATAATCGTGTTCAAGCAGAATATTTGACAAACGGACAATTATTTTCTTTGTATAATAAGATTCTAGAACTACGATTACAACAATGCCGTTTCCTTGGTTCTGATAGATTGCTGAATCTAATTTTAGTTTGTTTCTGAATGTAGGAGCAGACTCTGTCATTGAAGCAATTTGTCTGCTCCGTTTGGAGGTCAGGTGATTCAGTTCCAAAAAGTATAGATGGATTTTTAAACCTCATTGACGATGTGGAAGATTGTAAGAGACATTCAGGCGAACGACCGATTCTAGTGCATTGCATGTAAGGTTCTAAAACAGTAACTGTTTTGAAATTTATTGTAGACTTCACATTTTGATTGACGTTGGAATAATTAGCAAAGAATGCTGGTCTTGTGTTTTGCAAGCATGCAGATTATGTTAACGAAGCAATATGATCTTCATCCCAAAATTGTATTAGACAAAATAATCAGTGAAAAGAGAATAGCATAGCACAGGAGATATCCTTATTGAAATTTGCATCATGTATCCGCTTTATATAGACAAAAGTTGTATTTGTTAACATTAACATCACTAATAGCGCATTATTGTCTATAGCATGCTGAGGAAATCTGAGCTAAGTGCATCTCTCATGACAAACCGTATCAACCGACTTTGGCTATTTTGGGTCGCTGTAGGACCTGCGATCCATGAAATCCGAGTCAAACGCTATACAACTGACATACCTCGACTCTCTCCATATAAAAGAATTGCAAAAAAACGATAGAGAGATCAAACGGAAAATTTCAAGACAAATAGCAATGGAAGGAGCGATATAGTTTCTTTATTTGAGCAGAAGTCGGGATTACCATTCTACGTCACGAACAGTATTATTACAAACCTAAGATGAATTTCGACCTATACCGTTCAATTAATACAATAGGCACTGATCATAAGTGCATGAATCTACGACAATCTCGAGACAGGGGCTTAACTGGCTTAACCATGGCTGGTGAAAGGTATGAATGGCACAACTCCCCATTTCGTTATTAGTCCAAAGATTATGGTACTATAACTTTTCTTACAGGAACGGTGCTGAAAGAAGTGGCCTTTTCTGCGTTCTGTGGTGTGCTCTTGAGAAACTAAAGTCCGATAGAGAGGTGGCAATTCGAGCAATCGTCCGACAGATGCGTATTCGAAGGCAACATATCATCCCAAATTTTGTAAGCTTGCAAATCATCAAAAAATCTTTTTGTTTCCAACGTATTATACATGAAGCATTTAGTTAACTTACAAAGGTGACTCATTTTGTAAACATATCGAGGAAAGAGCAAATTCAACGTAATCTATAATGTCAGGAAAATTTCTGCATATTCTTGAATACTTGATGATAGATCCAAAGCTTGTAATTTCACAAAACTCTCACAATTCAATTATGTGTTTCAGAATATTGTACCCTAATAACAAATTCTGTTTATAATCCAAAATATGGCAATACTCAGGAATTAGGCAGCATAAATAATTGCGAGTCAATGTTACTGTTTTGAATACTGTAGATTAAACCTAAGATTTAAATGCTTAGGTTTTAAAACAGTTACATGTTGACCAGAAAGATAACTGTCAGACATATAAGGAACTTCATCCCTGTTAAACGAAAATGTAAACAATTCTTCAGCCCGTAATTTGACATTTAATGTTCATCCTTGTTTGCTTTGTTCAATTTTTATATCATAGTTGTAGTTATTATTTTGCATGATATCTGAAACGTAAGTTATATATTAACAGCTATTTCTGTGCACTATTAGTACTCCAAAATCCCGAGACCAATTCATTGTTTGAATATGCATTATGAACGATTGCTTTTAATGACTTCATATAACTTTTTTCAGGAGCAATACAAGTTCTGCCATGACGTTGTATTCTTCAATCTGAACAAATCTACCACATATACGAACATGTAATTACAAAATACAAGCTCAGCCAACCAACAATGACGGAAAAACCCAGTAACTCTAATGTGTAAAACTATCTGTATTTAAGTTGTGAGTAATTAATTTAACTTTGAATAAAATTTGATATTTAAATGTAACAATTAATACTGATACTAAAACAAAACATATTAGAGTCTAAACTTATGTATGTATGTATGTATGCATGTATGATGTATATATATATATATATATATATATATATATATATATATATATATATATATATATATATATATATATATATATATATATATATATATAATTTGTCTCTTTCTTTAATACTTTTCTGAGTTTTTTTTCAAGGTTTGATTTTGGGAGAATACAGTTTGTTAAAAAATTATGTAACTTCATTTGTAATAAAGGTCTACAAGCTATAAAACCCAGGTAATTCTATAACGTTTACTACTTCTTGGGTTGTCGTATTATAATACATATAGAAGCAGACTGTTTATAACTGAAACATGTACATCTTCATGAGTTTATATATTTTGTCATTACTACACATGACTTTAACAAAACTCATTTAAAACATTATTACTTAAACAGAAAAGAGAGAATAATAATACAGAGCAAATAAAGAGCGATCAAATAGAAAATGGATGTTGGCATAAATATATGTACAAAAAGTAGCTTACTTTCTTTTACGCACGTAGATCAAAATATGATAAAATACTTTGGTACACCCTGAGCGAAAAATATATTATGTCGAGAAAGGTAGACGGTAGCGAATACATGTCATTGCCAAATGAAAATTTTTCTTCCATTATGAACATTCTTTAAACATAAGACTATTTATTCAACACTGAAGTTTACTTTGAGAAAACTGTTTGTTGCAGCTATACTTACTCGCAAGGTAATATTGTATGTCCATTAAAAAATGTCCTGATATGTGAGAATCCTACAACAGATGAGACATGCACAAAGACCAAACCTAGTTTGTGTCATTTCTGATTGTATTATGTAATTCCTTTTAAGCCACTTTTCTATGTAAAGCCGTCAACCGTATCCAGTGTTTGACAACTTTGCGGTTTTATAAGGACGCAGACAAATTACTATCAGTCTGTTTTTCTAAACTGCTAATCGGTACTTTCCAGTTCCTTAGAGAAGCTGGCTTCTCGTCATTTGATTGTTGTTATTAGTACACAAATTATGGCACCTCTTTCAGTTTTGACTGTAGTGTATGTGAAATAATTTTTAAATGGTTTATGTAAAATACAATCCCAGTGGAAGATAATATTTGTTTCTATAAGATAATATAGGCTTGACCATGCTTTGAAAATTTTAAAAAAATATTTCAAAGGGAAAACCTGAGTTTGGAATTGTCAAAGTATGTCCAGGAACCATCATCATTAATGAAATTATTAGTATAGATGATTTCTTTTTAAAGCCGTATTTTGTTGAAAACACTCTTACCTCTCATTCTTATGTTACGATTCAAGCATACAGATGCTTACAAAAATACTCATGTGAAATAACTTGAAGTGATTGATGTAATTTTGAGAAAGTGAGAAAGACTTATATCCAAATGGATTAAAGTTCTTTGTTTTTCAAAGAGAAAAAAAAAATGATCAGTTTTTGCTATTGAAAATGTCAGAATTCTCAAACGTATCTTTCGCCTTGTCAGTCTTAAAGCATGTTTAAAATTATTAAACTGTTTATCATTGTAAAACATACCTTCTACCTTTCTTGAAAACATTTCGTTTTTGGTTACTTGTTCTAATGGAGTTGATACAGTTAATAAGCTGAAAATTTGTGTAGCTCACATTACATTGGTAACTGCTATATTACGCAATTATGCAAAAACTAGCTTTGTAAACCGCAAAGGCAAATCGCATATTTTTCTAATTTAATTGAGACGTTTAAAAATTGCAATAGTCTCTAAAATTGTTTAAAGCCTTAACCCCAAGAAAATAATTATCTTTCTATTAAAGAGATAAATTAAATTTGCTGCATGTTGTACATCCAAGCCATTTTACTTTTGTTTTTTCTATATTAATACCAATACATGAGAATTAGAACATTGATGTAAAAGATCAGAAGCAAATTTGAAAGAATCTTTAGAATCATCAAGAGAAGGTGGTGTATCTTCTGAAATGACATACGTTGTATCCACACTATTAATTTAATATTCGCATTTTTTTTTTTTTATGTCAGTCAGTATCTCAGCACATATGATACAAACATATAGGTATAGAGGTTCGCCCTGTCTAGATCTACCTTCATTTTGAAAACATAATATATTTGTCCATTACATACATGATTTGATGTCATTTATATACCTACATCATCTAAATTAACAATTTCGTTATAGAATGTGTGAAATGCAATGTAAAAGACCCAAATACTTTTTCGGAAACAATTTCAAGGAACAAACCAAGAATTATATGCTGTGCTGTGTAAAATAGCAAATTATCTTGGTAACATTGTTGGGAGTTTTGGCGAAAGAACATATTTGAAAGATAAATATATCTTTTGAGTTTCTAAAGTGTGCACCCGCCAGTCTAATTATTCTTAAAAGAGATGCTGAAATCATAAAAGTTAATTGAATCATACATTTTCTCAAGGTTAAAGTAAACAAAACAAACTCTTCGTATTAAAATTTAAGCGATTAAGACTTAATGACTGTTTATTTTTGAACATTTGGTACAAAAAACATTGTTGCTAACAGAGTAAAAAAAACCAAAACATTAAAACACCAGCATTCGTGGAAGACAAACTGAGATGTAAGCGAAGTTTGAGCCATTGCACTCTGTTTTTTCAGTGGAATCAGTTGTAAATTATTGGTGTTTTTTAGCGCTTCCTATAGTAACAGAACGTGATGCCACCAATAATATAATTGCTTACCGACTGATTGCGTAATTCTAACATATAACATTTCATTATTATATACAGTTTTATCCTGATCATGCTATTGTATGACCTCTTACATGCTTGTAGGTATAACATTTGCTTCCTATTACAGTTTTATTCTGTTTGTTATAATAGTAAATTTAAATCAGATTTTCGCAAATTCAATATGCATTTAAGCACTTGATGATCAAAGATACGGAAATGGAAGGCTACTACTAGTGAAAGATGTATCTCAAACATATATTACGTCACTTTGCACGACCTTTCATATGACATTTATTGTGCCTTTATGGTCTGCAATTTAGATACGAATATGTTTCTATTTTAGTCCATGATTTTGCATTTTATGGCACAGATACTATTTGCGTGATATCTTAATAAAAATACAGAACGAATATGTTTATGTTGTGTTCATTCATAACTAATGCAGAAATTTGTAATAAAGTACTTGCAATTAAATTGCCTGACTGAGGCAATGAATTCATTTGCAATTTATTGAAACACAGGCATACGATATTCTAACAGTATTGTTTTATTTATAACAATCTTTGAATTTGGTATGCAGAATGTGTTTGAAGACTTTCAATAATTAACTTTTTGGTAATTTGCAAGATTCAAAATAGACATGCAAGAATGCGGGCAAACATGTATGGAAAGCGCATATCCATCCATCCATCCATCTATCCCTACATGCATGCATGGTCTACAGCGCTCACGGTAACATAATGCTGCCATCTTTCCTCTGTCTAAGGGGGTTTGCGTCTCGACTTGGGCCATTGTGTGGATACGTGAGAAAGCTTGCAGTAGCTTCCCGTGGGTCGATGGTTCTTCCCGGAGTTTTTTCGGGTTCATCGTCCACCAGATATACTGGTCGCCATATATAGCCTATCTTGTGCTGAATAATAGCGTTAAAGGCCATACATACATACATAGATACACACATACATACCTGTTGATGAAAACACATGTCTAACATGTTATCTTTCCAGATAGTTAGGAAAATGGATGACGAAAGTATCTTTGAAATGTAAATTTTTTACTATTCTATTTGTTTGTACAAGCTTAGAAGTTTCTATTTTAATCTAGTCCAGTTGGTTTTGTACTTTCACCTTGTTTATTCCACACCCTTTCTCCATTGTTTTACTACTTAGATAAGCAGATTTGTAGGTAGGTAGGTAGATAGGTAGATAAAAGCCGTCATTCACCATTCACCAACCAACAACCCATCTGCCTTTCAATGTACAGGATGTAAGTCCAACTTCGGGATATACTTCAATTCATCATGGTTTATATTTTTAAAAAGAAATCAAATCAGTCAGTTGCGTATTAGTTTCAAGAGAACACCTCCAATGTAAGAATGGTTTATTATTGAGACCTCTGATCTCACACCGTGTTAATTAGTGCGTATTTTCAGACTTTGAAGTGCAATATATTTAACAAATGCTGTCGATTTCGTGCTACCATTAGTCACTGAATAGTAATTCGATAGTCACTGAGTCTAAATATACACACTGGGTATAACATATATTTGGAACGTGAGGTAAGTTTGGTTAGACTGACCGGTTCCAGTGTTCAAATAGATCATAACGATATGGCTCATATATTTAAGTGAAATATTTCTGTTGTACTAGAGGAAAAAAGAAACAGTATCATATAGTTTTACACTTTACATATAGTGGGTGCATTTTCATATTTTTGATGTCAATATGTTAATATATTTACTTTATGTGAATCTGATTGGTCGAAATAAGACCACAAAATTATTGCACAATATTCACTTTACTGATTCGATGAGACGGTGGGAAGTTACCTTAACCCGGGTTTTGAACCTTTTAGAACTATTACTACCAACTGTCTGGCATCATATTTCGAATCGATTGCCCAAGTGGCATTCGGATAAAAGGTTACGTCTGTCGGAATATAGCCAATTTACCTATCAAGAGGTCATGACAAAAAAGAAAAACAAAAAACAACTAAGGTATCAATCCATGGATAGTGGGTTCGGGGAGGCCTGTAATAGGGACCCTTCCTATGACAAGGATGGATTAACTTCTATTTGACCCTTGACATTTGTCCGTAAATATGTCCGTAAATGAGGGTAGAAGCTTGTTGCTGCCTAACTAATGTCCTTTGTTTTATATATGTTTAATTGGAATTGAGTTTGGTTTTTCCTTTGGAAATGATATGGTCTGTCTGATTGTTAAAATTTAAGTAAACAGACAAGACCTTGTTGACGAATTCGATCTAATTTACATTGGAAATGACCCAATTAAAGAACTTTGTTGTGTCATAAGTCAGGTGACAGTCTATATAAAAAGAAGACAAAGTAAACAATTATTCATTTTTAGCTTAACATCTGCCATTGTGGGATCATTTAAGCTGGATTCAGTTATAGTCTGAAAGGAATTATTTCTTTACATTATTCATTGGAATTACAAAGTCCTCGTTATTCATATTTACTTTATATTGTTTGCTAGTTATTATGTTTTAAACTGTTATTTCATTACATGCTATTGTAATGTAACATTGTATGTTAGACTTGACCTTGTCCAAAATTGAGTTCATTTCTCCTTGACCTGAATTGACTATTTTGCAAACAAATTAATACATAGCTAAATTATTCTCTATGTGCATCTGTTTAAAATCGGAATTATTACTAAAAGAAGTCGATATGCTTATTTGGGTCTAAGTCTAGGTTTTGGAATTTCCTTAGTAAATTTTTCATATTCCAGGTTCTGGTTTTTATTTTGTAAACATCAGGATCATTCAACAAGGTTATTATCCATTAGGTAATAGCTTTTGCTTTTCGAAAATGCTAATTGTGACCTGAGGTCAAGTAGAGAACTATGTAAACTTTCAAGTTGTATTATATGTTGTGTCTAGTATTTCATTTTTGGGCTAGAATTTTTATTTCTTCAAATTATTGAATTCAAGTGATTTTTTTTCTCTGTTAATACAACAGTGATCTGATAAAATTCTTGGACAGAGACATTCCCTGGAATTTATAGTGAATTCAAACCTAGAATTACATTACCATGATTCAACAAAAGACTGTCGACACATCAATACTCTATAAGCTATCACATACACATCATCGCCTTCAGCTTTAGGATTTATTCTGGACTTCTACTGAATTGTATTCAGGACTTTAAATTATTAGGACTTTTGTCTCCAGTTCCTGGATTACTTTGGGATTTCATTTACAATACCGTAAGTTATTTTTTCTTATTTTCACTTTGTATTCTAAGGAAATAAATTATTTGTTGAATTTTACAAAGCTTGATGCCTTTCATTCTTTTTTGGTACTTATTTTGAGAGTATAGTCTCGTAATAGAATATTGGGGGCTCGTCCTTGGGATACGAATTTCTCTAAAATATTTCAGAAACCCTTGTTTTTGAAATTTAATTTGACCTTGTTTTAGGATTTTCTAAATCTCAGGTATTATTTCACATTTCAGACATCTTTATTGAAAGCAACACGCTTTTACAATGCCATCTAATGTGGAGATCTTTATTTCAAATCCTGCCCGGAAACAGTTAGACTTCTTGAAAAAGGATGAATTGCTTCAGCTTGCCAGAAAAATGATCTTTTTGATGAAAAGGCTTTTTTTTTTTAACAAAGCAAGAAATACAAAATAATTTGGCCCAATATTTGGTGGAAAAGAATCTTTTTGATAAAAGTGCTTTGGATTTGATTAGTAAGCCTCACCAGACTCTAACATAAAAGTAAAGGAATTCAAATTAAAATACAAGATGGAATTAGAGGTAAGAAAGTTTGAGTTTTAGAAAGAGAAAGAAGAGAAACAAATGCAAATGCAATTAAATAAA
>JAECUM010029061.1:0-11046 GCA_016617855.1 Megalonaias nervosa | reverse complement strand
TATATATATATATATATATATATATATATATATATATATATAGATAGATAGATAGATATAGATATAGTATGTACGCTTTATCAATGATATAACACAAGATGTAAAACATTTTATTAAAAGAAAACGAGGCTTGACAGAGTGAAAAAACTCCTCACATCACTGCCGAGTGTGACCGCTACAAAATGTAGTTCTATGCCTTTTGTTATTGTTCACAATCACCTTTGTAAATTGATAAGTTGATTGTTTTCTTTTTGAGTTTCTATTTTTATTCACATTGCTTAAATCAATATAATACACACTTTTTATTTAAAAATGAAAGATGGTGTTTATGAAGAAAGTAAAGCACTACAAACACGGTTAGCTCATTTACACTGAACCATCAGGCATTTACGATCTGGTATATGGAAATTAATGTGAATAAAATCTAAGTGAAATGACGAATCAACAAAAGTTAATTAAAATATTTTAATATATTTACGGTTGATCTAAGCCATTATTCTGCTTTAATTAACATTATTACCGATTTTCGCCCATATCTTGCCACGATGGCCCAGAGAGAGAGAGAGAGAGAGAGAGAGAGAGAGAGAGAGAGAGAGAGAGAGAGAGAGAGAGAGAGAGAGAGAGAGAGAGAGAGAGAGAGAATGCGGCCTTTTGGACATTTTCATATGTAATTACTAACAATCGATGTTTAGAACATTATTATATGTTTAAGAAACAACAACAACAACAAAACATTAAATACGTTATAGTAGGTGTGCCTCGTAACCGATGAATTTAAGGTATAGTGTCGACAGGTTAATTCAACTTTATGTCATTGATATTATGAACTCTGTATAAAGATCCCAAGGAAAGTGTAAACATACCGTTAGGACGAACCATATTCTTTTAGGTCACTTGGTGCAAGTTCATCCAGCCCACATTTTTTATCTCTTTTAATCCAGATTTCTGCGTATTTGGTCCCTTATGCATGAAAGGGGAGAGGGGAACGGAAAAAAGGAATGCGTTGAAATTGTGTACCATGTTGAATTTATTTAGAAAACGGGAACTATTAATACTTTTTATAGTTATTTTCATACGTTATTAATGATTAATGAGTGGAAATTCGTCATTGATCTATAGACCAGCAGTTGAAAGAATGTTTATATATTCGCATTATTACGCCATGGGCGGATCACAATTTGATATACCAGTAGAATTGGTATGTCAATTGCTTTATATCAACACTTTAAAAGACATGTTATTTTTTACATATGTGGGCCCGCTCATAATCAACATTTATATCTATAATATAATCTAGGGAATATAAATATGACATGTAGAAAATAAAGATGGAACACACATAAAAAATGTCTGCTCAAGTTGTTGCATCAACAATTTAAAAACACAAACTCAAGTAAACAAATTCTCTAATGTCATTTGGACTTACCATTGAGATGCATTTGTGTCTATGTTATATTTAACCAAGCGTTTTTGTGGTCCTCATTTTCTTCAGCTATTTGTCTGAAAACCTAATAGTACGACTACGTGGTCTTAAAGCGGGTAATAGAAAGAAGCGAAACCTACAAGTTTGGTAAAACTTAACAAATAATTTACTTCTCTAAGGCATAGAATGAAAATGTAAGAGGAACTTGCTGTATGATGAATATTAAATCCCCCAAAATCTTAAAACGTTTTACACAAGTCCAATAGAACTCAGTGTTCCAGATGAATTTTAGGCCGCAAATATGCTAATGCACTGCCAATCTTGATGTATCACAATGGCATTATCCAATCGATTTGAACAAATTGACAATTGACATAGAATAAAATTTTGATCCAGAGTAACAAAATTCACTTTATAATTACAATGAATAATCCAAATAAATATTTTCCTCTCAAATTGTATCTCTACACAACATTATAAACAACTGCAGACTGATATTAATGCAAGAACATAGGAAATAAAAATGAACTAATTGATCAACTCTCGGCCTTATATACAACCTTACGGCTTAAGATCGCAATATTTTCCTATTCGACCCATGTCGCAGTATTGCCCATACGTCATTTTTGACGATATCCCACGTCGCAACAGATCCCACCTATCTCACTCATCCAATGGGAAATCGCCCCAAACTTGTACACAGGTTGATTATTACCATTAATTTCCAAATTTGTAAACACCTATTTATAGATCGTAAGCCATTGACAGACATATACCAAAAGTAAGAGATTCAGCACAGACATACATAACACTAAATGGAAGAATTTATGAACTCTTGATAAGTTGTGAAAACTTGTGGTCCAATCTGATTGCTTATCAACACTTAATTGTTGAAATGTAATCAAGGAGTTTGCGTTATTAAGGTGCTATAGTAAATGTCATGTTTAAACAAATGTAGGTCCAGATGTAGCAGTTTATATTTCATACAACTGATGGAAAATCATACGTTGTGTGAAACAAGGGTCACCATTTGGATAAGTAGTATGGTAATTAATTTTTACATTTTTGCTACTGCTCTAAGTCACAGTCTTTTACACCCACCCCAATACTTTGTCCTCACATCACGAGCACATACCCAACCGTGCGAGTTACCCACAAATGTCCCTACAATAGGAAAGCCATATTACGCAGATGCATTTCCGACGGCATGTAACGCAACAGCTTTCTCAACCGCTGGAGTCGCAGCCATTTGGGGAAATCTTATTGATTTCTTAAGGTAAACGAAGAAATGTTCTTAATGACGAATACGAAATAGCAACCATCTATGTTGGAGATTCGATTGAGATTGCATAGTCGAGCGTGGCTGGTGTATGCGTATACAAATGTTAGAGTCCTTACCTCTCACAAATTTGATTCTCTGTCGGAATCTCATTATTTATTAATTAAAACTCGTATGCCCCCATGGGAAGTCCAACTATGTTCCACATGGTTGCAATTTCTGCCAAAAGGACATGCGAGTTATTTCGGGGTGGGGGGGTTTCCACAAAATGACCAAGAGTCAATATTGGGCCAACTGCGATAAACACGCAACGACGATTGTGCAAACTGGAGCTCGCGGACTTCATCCGCAGTAACTGTTGTAGAAAAAGTGACATAACAGTTTAGATGATGAGATCGTGTTCATCAAGGCAAAGCTCGGGGTTGTGTTTCCCATGACGCGTTGCATTGCAGCACTGACTTCGCGAAGAATCGCCCTATTACTCATCATCGGAGTGTTTGCTGTGTACATAATAACGTCGTAAACGTCCCCAGGTTCATGATGTCATTGTTGAGCAACCGCTGAAAATGGATGCGGCCACATTATTAACTTCCGGTGTATGGTTGCAGTCCTGCAAGGCTTTATCCTTCATTTTCCTCTTGCTTAATCCACCTCTTTATTTATTTGTCGTCTTGTGTGAGTGAAGTGTAGCTACATGTTGCGGTTGTTGTATCTATTGATATTGCTCTCTTTGATATTGAGCTAGAAAATGTTTTCCAGTGGAGGTTTAAGTAAAGGTTCGCGTGGATGTACATTTTATCTGAGGAATGGCTATCGAAGTATTTCTAATTTTCTTTACGTGTAGGTGTTTGCTAGGAGCTGCCGCCCACCCATCTTGGGCTTGGGAGAATTATATCATTCGGTGTTATGGTGTAGGTGGGTGACTCATCTTACGTATAATAGTCTGTGTATAAAATCTTTAAACATTTGGGTTTAGTAGTGTTTTGTAGCTTCAGCTGTATCAATTATGCTTTCATTAATCAAATATTGCCAGTGGCATTTTAAACCAATAAATTTCCTGTATACCTACTTAACCAATACAATATATTCATCCTTTGTTGGCTCTTGAAACGCACGTTCTCCCTAGTTGCTGGGTACAAAAAATCCGGTATAGATAGTACTTTTAACGATCCTAGGGCGACCGTCTTCAGTAAAATGTTGCTTCAGTGTTTTGATGATTGACTCGTACGCGAGTAGTGGTGGCTGTGGACGATTCATAATTGCCTCTTTAATGTCTGAGGCAAGTGTTTGGGTGCCTTCTTAGATCTTACCAACTTCTTCTTTAAGTTTTCCTATGTCCTGTTGGATTTCTTTTATCGCCTCTGGCAAGATTCCAATGACCTCTGCGGTTGCCCTCGTAGATTTCTTGATATCTTTGACGCGTTTGGCCGCCTTAACAACAGGACCCCATTCCCACCTTCTGTTCCCGTCAGAGTCGCGATGCTCTATGCAACCTTACTTACCTCTTCGAGATTTCACGTGTTGATTTTGATCAGAGGTGCAAACGTTTGTTTAAAACCCACTATGAACTCTTCCCATACAACTTGTCTCGACATGTACCACATCTTTGATACAATCGCGGACATCTATGTAACCACGAAGACGTTCTAAGTGTTGGCTCAGTTTTCTCAGTATATTTATCATAATGCTTTCAATTCTCGCTTCTAAACTGGCTCGATACTTGTATGGTACACCATCCAAGTTAATAGTTAGGAAACGTCCGGCTCCTAGTTGGTCTTCGTAAACATATTTCGAAACTGGATTACGAGTAGTCGGTGGGACACCATGTCCAACGAATATTTGCGATACGGTGCGCGTCAATACCACGAAATATCATTAACATGTTCTAGTTGTGCCGAATCCATTAGTCATGTGTACGTATCGTTCTGTGATGTAGATCACGATTGTGTTTCGACCTCGGGAAAATGTTCTTGCCCGGTTGTCTTAGTATTCAGCATCACATCGTCGTGCGCGACAAAATTATCCTCACTCGCATAAAGGCCATCAATGGCAGGAGTTTCAACAGATGTTGAAGAGAAACGAACGGTGGAAGATTTGATTTTTGTTGACGACTGAAGCGCAAAAGGTAAAATCACTTAGTATATCATAAGACGGTTGATGGTCAGCCAACTGCACAATTACGTACAACCGATCCCATGTTAGCCATCTCAAAATCATATTTTACAACGTTTGGGTTTTCCTTGATACGGCTGGGCCAATAATCAACTCACGAACTTAATTTCGAAACATGTTATTGTGCTTGGGTGCTTTAGGTTTTTTGCCAGCATAGAGAAATCGATGACTGCGAATTTCCTCTTTCGTGATGCATATTGAATATCACCTGTTGTTTAACTCAGTCGTGCATTCATAGAGTGTGTGATGCCGCATGAAAACCCGTGCTGCAAATCATATACGCGTCCAAGAAAGTAATGACAGCAGCGATTACTGAAAATTTTGTTCCATGTGGAGCAAAGATGTTCACGTTTGCGGGAAACACTGGGAAACCCAAACGCGGGTTTACAAAAAGTTGGTGGTGATGTAGCGGCTGAGCTAGAGAAACTACAAGGAATGCTATGGAGTAAATACCTTTGTAAAAGGCACATATTTAGTATTATGGGGCCTTGAGACAATTATTGTGGCCTGGAACACGGCTGGGTATACGATTTGATTCTAACAAGAAACCAAATGCTCAGAGAAGCGGATATATACTGCGCCTATGACGACCATAACCTTGGTTATAAAGCATCAATTGATATAGGTGTTACAGGTGCACGCCAGCGTACTGATATGGATCTTTTCTATCTCTTGAACGCGACCAATTCTACACTCGTAGAATGAATCACTAGATGGATCATCAAACGAGGTATGAATGCTAAGATTGCACTTGGAGGTAAAGCACATTAATATAATGAAACTGACCGCGGTCTAATACAGTCCGCTCGGTTATTGGAAAGGTGAATCTACTGTTTAGCGGTCAGTTCCTCCTAATCCTCGATAGGCTTGCCAGAACACCCATATCTGAACTTACTAGCAACCTCTTAATGCTCATTAAAAACCAGTTGATGATCTTTCGGATCCTCATTGATATCAAACTCATTTACCAGCTATGCCTCACGTATGTCCTCGTACACATGGAACAACAAAGAATCGGTGCAAGTGTACAGCATCTTAATGTTGTCGCGTGACGATGGCATTGTCCAAAATTCCTTCGAATGATTCACAACAATCCCAGAATAATATTTAATCCAAAGTCAATGAGCACTCTGTAATGAAATTAATAATCCAACGAAATAATTCCTCTCAAGTTATATCTAAACATAATATTAAATACATCATATACTGAATTTAAAACAAGAACATAGGATATAGTAATAATAGCAATGGTCCAATTTTCTCTTTATATAAATCTCCACTACTCTATTACGAGTCTCAGTCGCAATTCAGTCCTACTTGATATATTTCACAATTCATTCCCACGTTACATATTTTCCAATACACCCCGCGTGATATACATTGCAATACTCATTCATCCGATCCGAAATTACCCTTAACTTCCAAATAGGTTCATTATTAACATTGAAATTAAAACTTACACACAACCTATTTATAGCTCTATCTATAAATAGCATAGACTAAAAGTCAAACACACAGTACATATATACATAACAAAACGGCATAGAGTGGGCCATCACATAGCTTTTGAAACAAGAATGATGGGTCTGCCACAAGGCCTCGAAGCCTGTCTTAAAGTAGTGCGCATGATCGAGATTGTACATACGCTTGGCTATGTCACGAATCGTCTCGAATATAGATCATGACAGTCACCGATGTTTCTGTAAACCTGTTCCGTCAACTCATGTACTCGTAGGGAAACATTCCTATTCTAGTTATCAACTTCAGATTGTTAAGGTTAGTGGTACAATATTGACTGGTGATTGCAGAACAGTCTTTACCAAGATTTCTGACTGGGTTTTCCAGGCTGGAGTAGAGAAACTGTAACGACGGAATGGACTGCAGCTGACTCAACCTAAATGTCATGTATTTTTACCATGTTGTTAGGGATACGCTTATTGACGCCTTTGATGCTTAGCAAATCCTTGCATTGTTACGTAGTCATCATACATACACCAGTTATGAAGCGCCACATGGATGCTTGTATTGTTTGGATATATTCGAAATTGTAGAATTCATGCATTCTGAGCCGCTCTTCTATACATCCCAGTAATATTACACTGGTCACGCACTTTTTCGTTATTGGAGTCAATAACGTGATCGCAGATCCATCAATGAGATTCAGCGGAAAAACTCGAGACTGTTGTCCAACTTCATTATTATGTCCGCTGGGTATGAGTGC
Source organism: Megalonaias nervosa (assembly GCA_016617855.1). Classification (NCBI taxonomy): domain Eukaryota; kingdom Metazoa; phylum Mollusca; class Bivalvia; order Unionida; family Unionidae; genus Megalonaias; species Megalonaias nervosa. The sequence goes on along the minus strand of JAECUM010029061.1, from coordinate 3,951 downwards.
TGTTCCTTGGTGCATTTTGCCATAACCTTGCGATTTAAGAAGGATTTCAATCGAATACATCGGAGTAAAAGTTAAGCTCATCAAGTAGCTGTTACATCCATGCATGCACCACCATGGACATTTCTTACGGTCGTACTTCTTTTGTCTGTATTTTATTCGTTGAAAATGTTTGATCCACACGTGATGGTATGACGAATGTAGACTGTGGAGCAAGAACATTGTCCGCATGTGTGTACTGATTGCCGGCCTTAAATTAATTAAATACATTAACAGTTATACCAGGATTAAGTTGTTAAAAATTGTCGATGTCATTGACCTGACTTGTATGTGAAATTGTAAGTTATCAAACTTAAGTTCACCCAGATGTGATTTTTATTCCCTAGGTTGGTCTGTTGTTTCATGCGGGATACAATGCAAACATAAACCGGCATTTAAAACATCAATTGTTATCATTTTTTATATTTACTGCAGCACACCAAGGCATGTATAATCTCGACAAAATGTAAAATTGAACAACTGATAGGGTTAAACGGGCTAATCGGGTAAATATGCAATTGACCACATTTATATACAGTCCATCCTGATCCTGTTATGATGTATTTTTCCAACGTTGCATGAATCTTAGCAAGGCCTTTATTTATTTCATCATTGATGGCGTAGGTGCTTTTACTGTTCATAAGTGTTAAGCGGCATAATCAAAATCACGTGGAGAACAATGCCTGCTTTAACTCCGAAGCTGCCTGTGTTTTGTAACGTTGATATGCTTCCTGAACTTTGAATGAAGTTTTACTGGGTTTATGCATGGGTCGTATTCAAACTGGATAATTTATAATTGCCCAGTAAGATTGTAATTCACCATTATGATTAATGTTATGGTCACAAACTTAAGCAACAGAAAAGAAGCAAAACCAGCACGTTTAATAAAACTTAGTAAACAATTCAATTATCAAAGTTATAAATGAAACATACGAGAGGATTTTACAGTATTATGAAGTAAATAGAAGCTAGTCCTGATAAAGGTCTATGAAAGTCTTACACGAATGAAAAATTCATTATTAATTTATAACAGTTCCAGAATAATATTATAGTCCAAATAATGAATACTTTCTATGTCCACAAATGTTTTACCTCTCGAATGATATCAAAGTACAACATAAAACACGTCTGCAGACTTACAACAAGAACAAAATAAGTGTGAATTACTTCAAAAATCAGAATGAATATAAAATTTTCTTCTTATATACACAGTATATTGGGACTGTATCTCGCAATAGACCGCACGTGACAGCATATACTACTCATTTTGCGTCGAATTGGGCCTATTCACGTGACCTAGCGTAACCAATGGGAAGTTACAGAATTATTTTTGAAACGTCGAAATCCCACCAGTCACTGAGACATAAAGCCATAGGAGCCATTTTAAGTCTTATTATTAAGATTATTATTAATAACTGTCAGCACATACGTAAACATCTATTTATAGATCCAATGCAATTTGTGTTCTTGACAGAGTCAGGTCACGTACACAACTTTATAACAAGATATTCTATACAGTTTACAACCATGAATACAAATTATGAAAATTAGATAAAATCATGTGCCAGGTGATACAAAAATTATAGATATACATAACATCATGAAAATCACATTCAGGTACTTGTAACTGTCGTGCTTTTGCGGCAGTGTTAGAAAAATGCTAAGTTCAATACGGCGATGACGTTTGTCGGCATCACCTACTAATTTTACTATTTCGGCCCGCTTGGTTCGTATTGAAATCTTTAGAAAATACTGCACTGCGACTTTATGAAGTTCCTTCACAGTTAACCGTGACTCCTCTGGAGAAAGTCTTAACATTAGAAGTATGTCAGCTTTCCTCATGCCGCATCCCACGCTCTAGTTCGAGCATCTTATATAAGAAAATTGCAAACTGAGGACTATTTTGTCTTAATGGTTTTACATTAGAAGGATCAGAAAATGCAATCGCTCCAACTTTCTAATATTTCATTGACTTCTGTGTCTGTTTCCTCAAAGGGGTCTGGTGTCACTTCAGTGACGCGTTCGGCTAGTATTTGCCTACGCGCGATAATATTCTCGAACATATCGGCATGACCAGCAATGCTGATTACGCGACTTTACTCGGAAATCACATTTAGGACGTGGTCGAGCCTGACGCCAATACATAGCGCTAACAAATGTAATTTACAGTATTCATAATGGCATGGCGTCAAATCTAATAATTCTAAACGTTTTGGTTGTTTATATACCTCATATATGGTTTTCGTTTTGTTTGAGCTTAGAACGAAGTTCAGAAAATCTCGCTCATTGGGATATCATAATATTAATACTGAAAGTATCTTTCTAATTATGGTCCTCATTATCTCTGTTGGTGTATTCAGTCGCTTGATCGCTAGTTGCACTCACTGACGACTTTGGTAACGAGAACGGTTTGAAGGTTTCTAGCACAATATCAAATAATGACTTTTCACGCTTTTATTATATTAGGCTTCAAGCGTGCGTTGTGGAATTTCTAAGACAATTCGCAAGTCAATGAATTTATCAAGTTTTGTTCCAGACTGTACTTGCATGGGAAAATATGAACGAGTTTTTCGGATGGATATACTGTACGACCTTGGGAGTGCAGTATATCTATCCGACAAAACAGGTTCATATTGTCCCAAACAAATGCAGTAACCTTTTTAGTACAGGCTCATTTTTTTTTCTTCCCAAGGCTTAATTATATAAACAAAAATACACAACAAGAAACAAAGTAACTGAACTTAAGCTGTGTTCCAAACTAAATACACAAGCACAGATTCATCAGTACACAACAACATTATTAATGCGCACATAACTCCGCCCAGATAAATTTGGACTTAGTCGCGCGCTAGACATCACTTTGGAAAGAAAATGGCTTTTTGGTCTCATTAACATTGAGACTTTGAGTAATATTGTGAATGTATGCGCATTGCAACAACTTTTTCATTGGCTGGAATGAATAGATTTTGGTATTTTGTCGAGTCTACAAAATTTCATGATTATAGACTGGATTGATCTGTGTCAATTCTGCATGAAGTACATCAGATTCTAGCAGCGAGGGAACAGAGTGTTGACATCTGTAAGTGTGTTTCTGTTCTCTATTTCATCAGGCTTCGGTATCAGGTTTTGCCTGACACGAAGTAAATTAACGTAAGCTTCGTTCAGCTTTTCTAATCTTGAAGGCATCATATTAGGTTGACGAGTCCTCGGTTTATATGGCTCAAACGCGGACGCGATAGAAAACATCCCTACTGGGTTGTTGTTGGGTCGGAACGTTATGATAGCTAAGGTCACGGGGAGGGATAGAGAGAAGTCAAAGAGTATTTATAATTATAAATCTTTTTGAAAACAAACGACAGACATATTTTTTCAAAACACAACATTTTTTATTCAACAATCAACTAACAACCAACAATTAACAATAATATCAAAAAAATGTTTTTGACAAGGTTGACAACATTGTGAAGTTAAGCTAGATTTCCACCAATGAAAGTCATGAGGCCATTGATGTACAATACGTTTCCTAGCTAAAGACAAAAGATAGCCATAACGGTCACAAAACCATCGATCTACTTTCTCATCGTTTCTAGAAGAGTTACGATCAAAATAAGTCACTAAATGTTCTAAGGAATATCCAAGACTGCGTTGATGAAGACAATACACACAATATTGTCCAACCACCATGGAATCTGTGCCTTGTAATTTCACATTATTGAATCGTGTCGTCTGGGCATTTCTTCTCATAAAGTCGATGATGTCTTCCAAAGGCGGTACTCCATACGAATCAAAATACTCCACACAATCCTCTTTAGGGAAGTAGACGGCTACCCAGTGGGTTCCTGCGAGATGGCTGTCGTCCGTGTTGATGATATAAGCTTGATGGTCTTGAGGTTTGCGGTGAGGTAGTTCATCTTT
>JAECUM010029060.1:0-14155 GCA_016617855.1 Megalonaias nervosa | reverse complement strand
CTGGCTCTTGCTTCTGGTTCTTTTTCTGATTCCGGTATACGATCTTTTATATCTCCTATTTCAGCACGAGCTTGGTCAATACCTTCAAGTATTTCTTGCATTGGTTGAGCAGCAGCAATTTCAGCTGGAAGTTCTCGTAAAATCTTTTTTGTTTTTTTAGTTCTTTCTGCTATTTTTCCAGTTGCTTCAGCGGTTTTCTCTAAAGCAGGAAGAAGAGGTTTAGTTGTCTCTGTAATAGGTTTAAATAATTGTTTTGTATCCTCCTCAAATTCAACATGAGATTCTTGTCGTTGTTGTAATTGTTGCTTGACAGCATCACGAACAGGTAAATATTTTCTAATTGCTTCTAGTCGTTCTCTTGCTAATCTAGCAGAATGAGGTTCTCCGATGACAACCATATTAATAATATTTATGCTGGCTGTTTAATTACAGCAGCAGGCAGGGTGTCCGACAAAAATTGAGTGATCCGGCGAGTAAACTAAACGCATTATAACATAAAAAACAAAAAGTCAAAAATAAAATAATAAAAATGAGCTAAACCAAACGATTTATTATTCGTTTTTCAAACTATACGGTAATAATAAAAGTTAGGAGGTTCGGTTTAGCGTTATTGACATTATTTTTCAGCCCCTGTAGGAACCTTTATTTTTGTAAAATAAGATCACGTACAAAGTGGTCTGTTCGCCCTGCCTGCTGCTTATGTACATGAGCAAAGTTTCATTAAAATATCTTCAGTGGTTAAAAAATTATACTCCTGGCAAAGATACAAGTGATGGAATTAATTTCCCATGCTATCATCTTGACCTTGAGGCAGGGGCATGGCTGTAGTATGTGACAAATGGTCTAATCATGATACATGAAAGTTTTATGGGGATCTCCACCCATTACAAAGTTTTATGGGGATCTCCAACCATTACAAAGTTTTATGGGGATCTCCAACTATTACAAAGTTATGGGCTATACAAGCGTATATTAGAGGATGGACAAAAATGCCATAACACAGTACACTCAACATTAGTCATTCAAATGTACTATCAAAAGTAAAATGAAGAGAATAATTATTTATTTGTATGTTACCAATGACTGACCGAAACACATCACCTCTTAAGTGAGAAGCATGCAAAAGTATTACATTTTACAAGGCAATTCTTGTCATCTATTCATCTTGGCTTATATATATATATGTATATTCTGAACAACAACAATGGATGCATCCTGTGGGAACTTTTAGGAGGGAGAGGAAATAAAACAAGTTCAAATCATTTTTTGGAAAATAAATGTCAATTTTGAATTGTCATGACTCAATGGTCTTAAACAAACAGAAAAAGCAAATCCAACAAGTTTATTAAAATTCCACAATTTAAAAGGAACTTACTGTATTGTGAATTGTGGAAATTTCCATCAAATTCATAAACAAGATCAGGCCTGTTTACATAAATTTAACAAACAACCTGACAAAAATCAGGCAGACCATGGTTTTCCCATGGAAAAAACCATTGTCCTGAACTCAAAACCAAGAAAATATATTTTTAAAAATGACATTAGTCAGGTAGCCCCAATCTATTACCCTCATTTATGGACAAAAGTTAAGCACAAAATACAAATCAAATATATGTAACATTAATAAAATTGTATTCATTTGAAGGTAGTGTATTGCATTTAGGAAGTTTGCATGAATTTTAAATAATGTATTTTATTGGGTAATTTGTGACCCATTTATAAAGGAACTGGGTCCACTTTTGACCTCTGAGAACCCCTATAAAATGGGGCTCTGAGTGGCCTAAAGTGCTCACCATTACAGATCACTGTCATCTCACCTGTCTGCGTGGGTCTGAGTCTTGGGTTCGGCCAATGTGGGAAAGCTTACTGGTAGCTTCTCATGGTTCGGTGGTTCTTTCCGGAGTTTTCCCGGGTTCTTCCTCCACCATTTGTACTGGCCATCATGTATAGCCTATCTTGTGCTTGGCGTTAAACCCTACAACAACAACAACAACCCTTATAAAATCTTTTATTCAGTCGTAAAAATAAAGACTGACTTACCTTGATTGAGCAGATGAGGGAGAAAGGGAAAAAGAGAACAAGGATGCAGATGGAGAGAAACATCAGGATGTAACCACAGCAGCCATTGTCTCCATCAGCCTGAGCCCTGTCTATATTGCCTGTTGAGAAAAAGAAAAGCATGCATTGGATCAGATATGATGGAAACCATACTGAATTTACCTTCATGGGAATATGAATTACCAATAGTCCAACCTGCATTATCTTTTTTCAACCATTACCGGTCTTAACTAGCAAGTTTATAAATTCCTGTGAACCAAATTTTTTTTATTAAATGAACCCCTATAAAACAAACCTAGACATCAGAGGACACTTTTCCTCACTTCTGGAAGGTGACAGCTCAGGACAGTTTGGATTGTATATTTATCCAATAAATCTATCAATCTATAGGCATTTTCCTCATATTTAAAATCATGGCAAGGGACCTGTGGAATTAGGATGAATAAAAAGCACTGAATTAATGTGAAGGTTTTCGGATGAAAAATTAAACTAACCTCTTTCTCTTAAGCTTCTGGCTGAGAGGAGTGGCCAGCTGTACAAATGTAATGTACCTTTATTTTCAGTTTCACTTTACCAGTAAGAAACAGACAACTAAAAGTATATATCTTTATTTAGATCTCAACAGAAAAAATGCATCTTAAAAAAAGAGATTGAGCAATAATTACTTTTAAGACACTATACTTATTCAAATTTAAATTTCTTTCAAAATTTTTTAAACACCAATAGTTCAAATACTGTAAGAGGTATTTTCTTCCGAATTGGTTATTTGTGATATTATAAGTCTATGTAAAAGTAGTGAACTGAGACAGGAAAATTTCATTAATGGCATAAACCTTAAATAACTTGAATTGTAATAATTAGTACTTTTGAAAAATCCTATCTAAATGCTTAAATAGCTATTACATGAAAACAAAAAAGTACCTGACACATTTGCCCAGAGCATATTGCTACTTTTATATTCACCAATTTTTTGCCCATAAGAGATCAGGAACATTAGTGTCCAAAATTTCTTTTAGCAAATGACAATTTAAATCTAAATTTCAAAATTTCCTTTTGGGATAAACGTTTTGCAATATAATCAATTATGCTTGCAAGTGTATAAACTTGCAGGCGATGTTTAGTTCCATGAATTATCAGGCAATGTATTGTTATTTATATCTATATTGTGTGCCTAACTTTTGTCCATGATTGTAATTTGTACTTTAAGATAATGGTAATTTGTAAATAGGATACATGAGTAACTTTTGGACTTGTGATATGACATTTAGGATTATTTGGGATTTAATTCACAATAATGTCTCTTAAATTTTCACACTGCATCTTAGAGAAATAAACTGTTTGTTAATTTAAAACTTAAGAGTTAATTCTGTTTCTAACATAAATTCTGTCTGCTTTTAATCTTAGAGTAAGTTGACAAGCACATCAAGATAAGTGTCATGTTCTTCTCCTCTTCTGGCAATGGACCCTGTATTTGGCCACCTAAAAATAAGCCATTGAAAATCCCTAAGCCATACTGCAGCAACTTAGGTCTATATGACACCAATAGATATGAATCCTTTCTTCATACAAATATGATCTCAATATCAATATTTTTTAATTATTTCAGCCATGAAGTTGGGCACCTGTTTCTTTCTATCTCTCTGAATTACACCCTTAACACAAGATCATTTTGAAAAGTTTTGTCAAGTCATGTGCATGTGTTTCAATATGAGAGTTTATTACAATAAATAATAACTATATAGAATACTATTTGACAATGGGAAAACCATAAACACATGAAGCAAATTAATTAAATATTACAGATTTACAGAGCTGCTGGCCCTGTAAACTGATGTAAAAACTACAGAATGCAGAAGTTAAAAAAAACCCTTTCTTCTTAATGTTCTATATTTTGCTTGTTATTAAAAATGTCGGGTACAACTGGATTTGGAAAATTTCAAAACCATATTCATACTGATTTGATAGGTCTCAACCAGGTGGAATGCATATACATTACCCATTTTAAAGTGGTGGAATGCATACACATTATCTATTTTGAAGTGGTGGGATGCATATACATTATCCATTTTGAAGTGGTGTGATGCATATACATTATCCATTTTAAGTGGTGGAATACATACACATTATCCACTTTGAAGTGCGCATTGATAAAAATACTTGTGTACTTTACTCAAACAGCAATAATGTATTGTTCTGGTGAAACTTGGACAACAAACAGCTGTATCAGTATTGACTTATTGGGCAATTAGGCCATTTGTACTGATATTCAAGTTTAGATTAAGCCATTTGTACCGACACTCAAGCTCAGATTATACTATTTGTACCAACACTCAAGCTTAGATTAGGCCATTGGTACCATCCCTTAGGTTTAGATTAGGTTGTTTGTACCAACACTCAAGCTCAGATGATGTCATTTGTACCGACACTCAAGCTTAGATTATGCCATTTGTACCATCACTCAAGCTTAGATTAGGCCACTTGTACCAACACTCAAGCTTTGATTAAACCATTTGCACTGACACTCAAGATTAGATTATGCCATTTGTACTGACACTCAAGCTCAGATTAGGCCATTTGTACCAATACTCAAGCTTAGATTAGGCTGTTTGTACCTACACTCAAGCTTAGATTAGGCCATTTGTACTGACAATGAAGCTTAGGTTGGCTGTTTGTACCAACAATCAAGCTTAGATTAGGCCATTTGTACTGACACTCAAGCTCAGATTAGGCCATTTTTGTACTGACACTCAAGCTCACATTAGAGCATTTGTACTGACACTCAAGCTTAGATTAGGCCATTTGTACCAACACTCAAGCTTAGATTAGGCCATTTGTACTGACACTCAAGCTTAGATTAGGGCATTTGTACTGGCACTCAAGCTTAGATTAGGCCATTTGTACTGACACTCAAGCTTAGATTAGGGCATTTGTACCGACACTCAAGCTTAGATTATGCCATTTGTACCAACACTCAAGCTTAGATTATGCCATTTTTACTGACACTCAATCTTAGATTAGACCATTTGTACTGGAGTTTGAAATGGTGCAATTAGTAACCTTGATTTGCATTTATATTTCAAGATGAAATAGGGTGCAAGCAATGAAGGTGTAGTTAAAAAAACAGCTGAAAATATATGTCACTCAAACTTAAAAAATTGGATGCAGTGACCTAGTTTTGGTATGGCTGAATTACTCTTTGTCTGATGTATCTACATACCAATTGTCATGAATGAATAGGAAATAAATATAAGGCATTGACAGCATAACAAATTGAATAATCTAATGCAAGTACACATAAACACAAGTACACAAAAACACATGTACACATAAACACAAGTACACATAATACATGTACACATAAACACAAGTACACATAAATGTAAGTACACATAAACACATGTACACACAAAAACAAGTACACATAAACACATGATACACATAAACACAAGTACACATAAACACATGTACATATAAACACAAGTACACATAAACACAAGTACACATAAACACAAGTACACATAAACACATGATACACATAAACACAAGTACACATAAACACAACGGGTAAAACACTATATTCCTTTACAACTTTGTTGAAGATGGATAAGGGATATTAAGATGGAGGTTTTGTGACATCCATTGTTTATTGTCTTCCTTTCAAGGACCACCTCATTCCATGTGGTAAATTACATTGGCTTTTCAGCTAGGTATGCATTGATCTCTTACCTCTGTGCTTGTGTAATTCCAGACTTTAAAGATCTGAGTATTAGTAACATGTTAAATTCTGTGTTATATCCCTTGCAGACTGATTGCAATAAAGTCACTGGCAATACATCACCAACTAATTACTGAAGGAGAAATGTCCTTTTGGAAGTAATTGAAAGTAAATGAAAGTCACTAATAAGCACTAAATAAAAATTACTGATAGACCGTAACTAAAATGCCCTAAGTGAAAGTCTCTAAACTAGTCACTTTTAAGTTAGGTGACTGTTGAATACAGAACAAAGTCTACTTAAATAAATGGTACATGCAGGTCAGATATTTGTCATGGATAAACTATTTTGTGAAGGGAAAAAAACTGCATGCAGAAAGTGTGATGAACAAACCTCAGTACATGATCTTAGAAAAGAGATCATAGATGGATGAGATGTAAAAATCACAAATATAAAAAAATGATACAAGATGTAAAATAACAATAATTTTTGGTAAAATTACAATGTGTCACTCTGGAAGACATACATAAAAGTATGTTCAGTGAGTCTGCATCTAAAACGGTCAGAAATACACAATAGACTGATGAAGGAAATTTTAGTTTGCTCACACACATACTGAAACATATGGTATCAAAATCAAAAGAGTCATTACCTATTGCAAAAATGAGTCACAAATTGAAATATTCTAGTGAGCAAATATTTAAAGATTTTAGCTTAAATAAATCAAAAGATATTTTCATTTTCACCTTTGGCAAACACAAGTCAACAATATAAACACTATAATTAAAAAGTATTATTAATTCTCCGCTATATAAATGCTTGTTTTTTTTAAATATGTAAAACTATGAAGCATTAAAAAAATTCAAGCAAGCATGTATTAACAAATTTTAACAAAATAAATTTTCTTTTTTACCAAGGAAAAATATGAATCAATCGAAAAATTTGAGTTTTTATCATAGCGACATGACTGAAAAATTATTAAAGCTATGTAAAAAAAAAACAAAATCACAAACACACACACACACACACACACACACCATCAAGTGTAACAGTGAATTCTGAAGACAAATATTACTGCATGATAATTGAAGCCAATCTTGTCACAGTCAGTGTGACACATAACAATTAACTTTGACGTATGGGTTAGGCCCACAATATATTGCCAGCCTGCTTATAGTTTAACCTTCCATGTGTTGGGGCAATATTTATTTTTAAGTAGGACCCGCTGGGATAATGATCCGACAGATAGAGAGGCAATGTTCTCTCGGGGGGGTGGGGTAAGTAGTGGGATATATCAGAGGAGACAATCTAGAGACAATTTGTGCCATTTGAAATAAGTGCTATAAAATGGGGTTTCCCAGACTAGTTATTATTATTGGCAGAATAGAGAGAATAATTACTTCCATGGGCATTTTAAATATTTTACAGTTAAATAAAATTAATCCTGACTGGCTAAGCTAAATGAGGGACGTGTGTTCTCCAGATGAAATTCAATGTTTTAAGTATTCTCCCTTGAGAAATTAGTCAGTCTGCATTTCGGTGGAAGGGGAAGCCCGGCTCCAAGAAAAATTAACAAGTATCTTAAAAAACTGTCCAAGGAATGGGTGTTGAGAAGTTGAGGGACACGGGACTTACAGGAAAGAGACAGATTCAGCTTCATAGTAATGAAAGCAAGCCTCAGAAAGCACAAGATTTGTCTTAATTGCATACAATATGTTCATTGATATAAGTTTGTATTTACTGCACTTATTCATTTTAAATTCATGCATCCATTTTCCTTGAGTTTGAAAATTAGTTGTTTGCATTCATTTGTCTTGAATGTTATATGACTCATGTATGCTAAGAATGTCATACAATATTACCTTAATAAGAATTTTGAGAGAATTATTTGAATTTACTTGCATGTAATAGGAACCATGTTGTGCAGGAGTTCCATGCATTATGTATGATACTGTGAGAATTGTGTGGATTTATCTGTCTTAACCCTTTATTTCATAGAGTGTATGGCTTTTTAGCCCTTCAATATACATGTACCAAAGTTACCCAATGCAGTGTGCTATAAATAGAACACCTGTTACCTATTCAACTTCATACACATAGGCCTGCCTGTTAACTGTTAAGCAGTGCAGTGTGTGTTATGTTTAACAGTAATTTTAACCATTTTACATTTTTGGCACACATCTATTATGTATAGAAAGATCTAAGAATAAAATCTGATTGTTATAGCTCTATAATTATTTTTCATGGAAGAAGTTTTATGTGCTTTAAAATCCTGAGAGAACTCATTCACCATCAAGTCGGTGAAGCTGCATGGCCAACCATAGCTGCCGTTTCTCACACTACAAGTTCTTTGTCTACATCACTAAATCATCTGAATTTGATAATTTATAAAAATTAATTGCTGCCTACATCAATATCAGGGCTTTACTTAAGTTGTTGAAGCTTTCATAGTCATGATTCTAATCGTGAAAACTCAAGAAAGTACTTAATGAAATCCGCAGCGTCCATTTTAGAGAGTGGAGAATATGATAAGTTACTTTAAATAGCAGATTACAAACAGATCTTAATCAGCAACCACATGATCTGACACAATGGTCATTCATACAAATGAATGTAGTATCTAATGGGGATTTTCCCCGAAGGTGGCGCTACAAAAACCTGCTCAATATGGCTGATGCTTACAGCAGGCATTGAAAGTCACTTCTATGAGAATGGTATAGAGGCATCAAAAGGCGCTTCCATGGCAATCAGGTAGAGGCATCCAAAGGCGCTTCCATGAGAATGGAGTAGAGGCATCCAAAGACACTTACATGAGGTAAAGGGTTAAATGATATGAATCCCGTAGGCTAGGAATTGATTTTACTATGTCTGGAAATGTTATGCCAATGAATTGCTAGTTAGCAAGTAATGTAGTTAGGACAATGCATGAAGTCCATTAATTCATTCATGTAATTAGGCTTTGAATTCTTTGCAATCAAGAAATAGGGTCATGTGCCTGACACAAAGTCCAGTTAATGATTTATAGTCCAGAGGGGCATAGAATGGCTTGTTGTGTCTAGGTTATGGTATTATAGACCATTTAGGAATGCAGCTACACTGGGGAAGACATTAATTTCATGGCAATTGGATTGTGTATCAGCATCAGGTTGCAAACTGACCCGTATAAGCCTTAGTTCTGTTGAATTATGATAAGACAATATCTGACATAACAAGGGTGATTACTGTTCGATCCCAATAGTAAAAAGCCTGGCAAATATTTAGGTTGTATTTATATGTATTTACTTTAAAGTGCAAAGCATAGCTCCATATGTGCAGCACGCAATGGAAAGGAGAACAAACAACCAGGTCAATGTTGATGATCCTGAGGAGGCTAGAGAGATAGAGAGAATAGGAAAAGTAATATGGTGACTCTGACCTGTCAACAACACTGATTTTGGAAGGACCAAAAGCAATTAGGTTATGCAGGCATACTGAGCAAAATGAATTCAGTCATTCACTTGATTCTATGATGAAGTGTCTTATGTGTATAAAGAACAGCTGATTGCATTTCTTATAAATTTGGTAATTTTATTTCTATGAGAAAGTGTATCATTCAAATGTGATGTTCATTTTCATTTCGTTTATGTAATTGATTCAATTGTTATATTTTACATACTTGGGCTTGTCTTGTTCTATTCTATATCTCTGCTGAGATCTCTGTTACTCCATCCATTAATTTCATATTTCATTTTATTATTGATTTGATCTGGGCTATAGCACCTGTTACGTATATGTAATTTAATTACTTGTGTGTAAGTTTTAAATTTTTTTTATCTTAATTTTATTTCATTACATTTTATTGTAATGATAATTTTCATTGGATTTGAATCTCTTTTTGGAAAATTAACTTGACCTGATTAGATTATAACGGTTACTTCAGCACTATTTTTAGCTCACCCTGGTTCATACATTTCGTAAACATCGAGTGAAAACGATTGGCTATTACCAAGGTCATGTTCTGTGTGCGTGATAGCTCTAATTTGTACACAACTTTTTTTATTGAATTTTATAATAAGATTCACTAAATTCTTCCAAGGCGTACGTGCCAATTGTCATTTTTTTTAATGCAATGTTCAAATTAGTGGTCAAGTAATCCATAATGTGAGCCACCATGTGATCTAAAATTGAGGCTTAAAACAGCCAATTGGTAGTAGGTTTACTCAATCATAGCTTTACACCTTGAGGGTACAAGGTGTTTCTATTGCTGAAGTCAGATTGTTTTGAAGTTCATCTATTTTTTGGAATTTAATAATTCATTCTCTAGAAAACTACACAAGTGCTTCATATTTATAAAAGTTCTGGGACAAAGACAGTCAGTGGAAATTTATTCTGGAATTCTAAATGGAAACATTATAAACTGTGATTCAATCGAGGATCTGATGCCATCCGTACAACGACCTCATCTGACTTCATCACCTCCATATTGGAATTTCACTGAGATTTGAACCTGGACTCAATTAGAACTGTTTAGTGATAGGACTTATATTTTTCAATCCTAGGATTAAATTTTGGATTATATTCACAAACCATGTCCTATTTTCTATTTTTTAAGTTGTTTTCTAGGGAAATAAATCATTTTTGTTAAATTTACAAAGCTTGTTGGTTTCACTCTTTTCTTTTGTTACTTTTGTACGAGCCTACATGTAACACACCATAACTGACCACTCCTAGATAACGATAACCAAACCAAAGCGGCACATAACAAGTGGACAACCCAAACACAAGAAATGCCTATAAATGAACTCCAAACAGCGAAAGGTTGATTTCAAGTATTACTTTTTATAATTAGTTTTCTACATGGATTCGGAAACTGTCCATGACTGAACTACATGACCTGTTGCTATGTGTCATTTGTACATCCTGTTGCTATGTGTCATTCATACATTATTGCATCCTAAAGTATACCTTTAATATACTCTACAACAAGGAAAAAAAACAAATATAGTAATAACATTTTTTAAGTAGCAACTGCATCACAACTATGTTTGAAAACAATGAATACATTTGGCATTGATTGCAAACCAAAAAAGTGACAACTGAAAATTTAATGCATTGTTTGCTTATTCACATTTGAATGTAGAAAGAAACAAATAATTAACAAAATTCCTTACAAGTAAACACACAATAATTAGAATATTTTGTTTAACGATACTATGCTCTGAAGTGTGTCAGGTATACAATGCTGTCAGGCATTTCTGCGCACCTAAGGTTTCCATCTCCAATATTGAGCAAAATGCATACAGAATTTGACCAATTGATGAAAATAAAATACTGCAATGCTTACCATCTGAAAAGAAGCAATTGTCACCAGAATATTCTGTTCAAAATCATATTAATTTTGGACACACGGGATACCACCCCCATGTTTTCATGGCTTGCGATATGTCAGCCTATTCTGTGCAGTTTTGAAAAGATGTAATGTTTATCCATCGGGCTATAGAAATGAAATAGAATCCTGTGGACTGTTTCTGTCAGCAGTTAAGTCGAGTAACTGGGTCAGGTTTATAGCTAGTTTTACAAAATTCAATGTAACAATGCCAATAAAATGGCAGGAGATATTAAGCAAACTAAACCAATCTTGTAAAAAAATTAGTAAAGTTCAACATTTTATAAAAATAAGCTATTACATGGAAGAGAAACAACAATGAATAGGATGTAATGTGTTTACAACGTCTTGTTTATGGGGAAAAATTACTAACAAATTTAGAAACAGACTATACTCCAGGGAATTTATTGAGAATCCCATTCTAGCAGAAAGCTGACACACTGGGTAGCGGACTATTTTGTATGTGTGGGACAACTTGCAAAATTTGAAACTTGGATTACGATGCAGAATTTTTTTAAGGTATACATTTCCATCTTTTAAATAATGTATTTATTTGTATAGTTCTAAAAGATACATAGTAAATACGATTTTCTGGGTTACAGATTCAAGAGGGTCATGGAGTGCGTCTTCATGTTGACATTTAGAAATCACATTTTCATATGCATTTCAAGTCGAGATGTGGGATATTTTTGTACACTTTATGAATATCACTTTTCTTAATTAAAGTACGATCATTCTTTCTTGATATAAAATGGACCCAAAATAACACAAGATCAAATGTTTACAGAAATGACATATCGTTGTGAAGAATTACCCAATGCGCAGAATTGGCTGACATGGTGGTAATGGTTACATGATATTTACATACATTTACACACCCCAACATTTTCAATCTAAGCACAAAATGTGTTAACAAAAATAAAAATCTCTTAATTTTCGTAAGAATATGGTAATTATTTTCACAAAACAGACAATATGAAGCATTAAAACATCGCTGTAACAAAATTAATCAAACATTTGGACTTTCTTTTTATCACTGTAGTAATGCAGCTGTTAATTACACTGATACAGAATGGAGTTAATCCAAGCAAATCCACGAGGGGCGTGGGGTTGCCATATTAAGATGCTTTATGGTCTCTTTGTTTGAAACAAAAAATTGGAATTAAAGATTGAATAGCTTTGTGTTCGCACATTATGGGGATGCTTAGATTCTTACAAAATACATGCAAAATGTCTCCCTTGTCAATTTATTTAAGCCTAGTTTGAATGCTTAGCTTACAACAACAACAACAATCCGTTTAAATCAACTTTAAAAAATAGCGTACGTGCACTGTTCACAGCTTTGTACACTGATCGTCAGAAGGGCGAAATGATGGACAAACGTGCCTGAGGGCGCATAGCACTAATATTGGTTCACCCTTCCTCAGTGGAGGCACGATATCGTAGCAAGGGGGCGCCCTGATGGTGGATGAGACAGTGCCCCAAAGTCATTGCAGTCGGAGATCATGGTCAAGTATTAATAGTTTGAATGAACAACGTGAAGCTTGCTTTCATCGCCCACGCATGATGATTAATCCTGTGTTGTTACATACGTGTTAACAGCGTTCTTCATTTACCTACTTCCATTAACGAATTGAAAATCCGCGGCAATACCAACTCTGTTACTTTTCGTCATTTTTTTCTCCCCAATCGTGTAAAGGGAGGCCAATCAGGAGAAAGTTTTAATAATGGTTATGAGGCCAGTAACGGAATTGAGCTCTTGAGTTGCCTATTATTAGGTATGGTAGTAATTCTAATATCACAGTATTAAAAAAAAAAAAAAAAAAAAAAAAAAAAAAAAAAAAAAAAAAAAAAAAAAAAAACAGAATAAAATATATTAAAGTATATATGTTGGTACTGTGGTGTTTGTTCTCGAAAGATTGATCTTCGTGACATGGACTAATTAAAACGAACAGCATAACCTTGGATGAACATAACACTGCCGGGGATGTAGGCTACTATGTCTTCCACAAAACAATCTTTAAAAAATACCCGAACGAATTTAATCGGTTGTCATATATCCCATCTATGGAATAAATAAAATCGTTTTCTTTCACTTTGTCAACTATCCCCGTGTCCATCTTTTAGTAAAACAAAAAAAATATATCTTGTTTACTAAAAGAATACAAGATTTTTCTTTAAAAACAATATCATACAATCAACAAAACGTCGGAGAAGAGTACGTGCCTGGACCCAAATCAAAAAAGCATCAATACCGCTTTATCCGAATGTTCTACTGCAGAAGCGCTTCCATCTTCGCAGGGCAAGGCTCTGATATGATAACCTTATACTGTAGATAGGGTTATCACATCGGAATTTTGACCAGGGAAGATGAAACGCTTCAGGTTCTTCCAATATCCTTAAAGGGATCAAAAGACAAAAGTAAACACGTTTTGTTATTTCCGTGAAGGCATCAACGAAAAAAGGAAACAAGTGTTTGTTGGGGGGTGGGGGTGTTGTTGTTTTTTTCTTGTTTTGTTTTGCTTTTTGTTCTTTTGCTTTTTTTTGTTTTGTTTTATTTCTGTTTTGAACATTAAATAATTGTTTACAAACAAGATTATTCAAAGCCATAGTCAACCGCCCTGACTATTTTATATGGAACGAGGAACGACCCCAGTGGCGTTACTAGAGGGGTGCGGGGGGTGCGGACCGCACCGGGTGACACCATCAGAGGGGGTGACACCAAATGACTGCCTATCAAAATTTTTAATTTTCTTGCAGGAAGGAGGTCCATGGCAGTGACATTTGAGTTACCGCACATGACTGTCTATAAAATGTTTGAATTTTTTGCAGTAAGGGGGTCCATGGGGGTGACCATGAGTTACCGCACTGGGTGAAACCAACTCTAGTGACGCCACTGAACGACCCAAGCAATATAGAACGGTTTTGTGTAATTGGTTGTATTCATTTGTACTGCTTGATGTGTGAAAACAACACATTAAAAAAGCGTTTGCTTCTTTCCAGTCCTTAGACTATCACG